>WAAF01020464.1:726-40906 GCA_013400475.1 Tricholaema leucomelas
AGGGAGGGGGAAGGGGAGGGAGAGGAGGAGAGGGAAGGGGAAAGGGAGGGGGAGAGGTAGGGAGAGGAAGAGGGAGAGGGGAAGGGGAAGAGCAAGGGGGAGGGAAGCCATGGGTGATGGCAGGACTATGGGGAAAGCCACCCAAGCTTGGGTGTCAGCTGAAGGAGAGGAGAGGCAGGAGGTGGAGGTGGCTGAGACACTGTGGGTTTCAGGGAGCTGCCTGCAGGGCCAGGAAAGTCACTCTGAGTCAGAAGCCAGACTGAGTGATGCAACTCGAGCTTTCAGAGGAGCCAGCCTCCAGCAGGCGCCGGGGGTTACATCGTGCAGGGGATTCCTCAGTGAATAAGCACCGAGAGCCGAAAGAAATACCCCAGCGGGCAGGTTTCAGCTCTCGGCTGTGCCACTGCATGGAGCTGTCGGCTCCCAGCGCAGCGCCAGCCAGGCTGCTCTGCTGACCATGCATCTTCCCAAGAATTCTCCAGGAGCAAGACACCTATCCACCATCAACCATCCCTAAGCTGTCAGAGAGAGACCAGCAGCATAAAAATTATCTGCTGCAGCCTGCAGGACTCTTGCTCCACACAAAGCTTCTGTTGCTCTCTTTAGGTACCCAGGCTGAGCTGTCAAACCTGGCTGGGATGTAAAGATAGTCCAAGGGCAGGAGAAGCTCTCTGCTGTGAGGCCAGGCTGGGGGAGTTGGGCTTGGTCAGCCTGGAGAGGAGAAGGCTCCAGGGAGACCTTCTGGTGGCCTTGCAGCACTTAAAGAGGTCAATGAAAAAGCTGAGGACAGACTTTCGTGCAGGGCTTGTTGGGACAGGACAAGGGGGACTGCTTTGAACTGAAAGAGGCAGATTCAGGCTGGACAGAAGGGGGAAATGTTTTTAAGATGAAGGTGGTGAGAGCCTGTCCCAGGTTGCCCAGAGAGAGGTAGGAGATGCCCCAAGCCTGGAGCCACTGCAGGTGAGGTTGTTTGGGGCTGTGAGCAAACTGCTCCAGTTGGAGCTGTCCCTGCTGAGCGCAGGGGGGTTGGGCTGGGTGACCTTGAGAGGTCTCTTCCCACCCAAACCATTCTCTGATGCTAAGATAATCATCCTGAGACCTTCATCTCCAAATGTGTATGTATACATGGGTGTGGATAATTAGTGCATAATTGCAGAGATAGATATAATTATGCAATCATTTTATGTAATTCTAATTACAGGGACTAGGATTCTCCTACAAATAACTCCTCTCCTCACACTCCCAACCCATCTCTCCCCAGCCAAGATGTGCTACAAGTTCCTACGTGGCCTTCACAAAGGGCCTGCTAATGAAGAAAGCTCCCCCAGTTCAGAATCACAGAACCATTCAGGTTGGAAAATACCTCCAAGATCATCAATTTCAGCCTTCAGTTTTATGTCTTAGAGTAGAAATACCATCACAGAACTGGTCTGCTGGCTGGGAAATACCCTTAACTACCAGCTCAGTGCAGCCCACGGCTGGTCACTCAATTCCAACATGTGAGGCTGGAAGGGCCCTCTGCAGATCATCCAGTCCAACCCCACTGCTTGAGCAGGGCACCCACAGCACCTTGCCCAACAGCACAATGCCCAAGGGGGGGTTGGAATCTCTCCAGAGAAGGAGACTCCACAATCACAGAATCATAGAATCAACCAGGTTGGAAGAGACCTCCAAGTTCATCCAGTCCAACCTAGCACCCAGCCCTATCCAGTCAACCAGACCATGGCACTAAGTGCCTCATCCAGGCTTTGCTTGAACACCTCCAGGGACGGTGCCTCCACCACCTCTCTGGGCAGCCTGCTCCAGGCCTCCAGCACCCTTGAATTCAAGAAGTTCCTCCTCACATTCACACAGAACTTCTGATGTTCCACTTTGTGCCCCTTACCCCTTGTTCCCTTGCTGGGCACAGCTGAACAAAGTCTGGCACCATCCTTTTGACAGTCACCCTTTGAGTATTGATTGGCATTGAGAAGACCTAGTGATGGACCTGGCAGGGTGTGATCACAGGATCACAGGGAACATGTTGGAAAGGACCTCCTGAGATCATCAAGTCCACCCCCCCAGCCAGAGCAGGCCCAGAGAATCTAGCACAGGTCACACAGGAACACATCCAAACAGGGCTGGAAAGGCTCCAGAGAAGGAGCCTCCACAACCTCTCTGGGCAGCCTGTGCCAGGGCTCTGGAACTCTTACAGTCAAGAAGCTCTTCCTCATGTTGAGGTGGAACTTCCTATGCTGCAGTTCATGCCCATTGCCCCTCGTCCTATCCCAAGGTGCAACTGGGAAGAGTTTGTCCCCCGCCTCATGACCCTCAGCCCTCAGATATTTATAGACATTGATCAGATCCCCTCTAAGTCTTCTCTTCAGCAGATCAAACAGCCCCAGGTCCCTCAGCCTCTCCTCAGGGCAGTTTTCAAGCCCCTTCATCATCTTCAAAGCCCTCCCTTGGACTCTCTCCAGTAGATCCCTGTCTCAACGTGTCCCCCTGATGTTCATGACCCTTCACATGTAGCCTACTCTGCAAGCATGGAGATCTTCATCTAGCTTGTGCTTTGAGAGCAACCATGAATCACAGAATTGTAGAACCACAGACTCCCAGGCTGGTTTGAGCTGGAAGGGACCTTCAAGATCATCCAGTTCCAGGCAAGATTAAAGAGAGCTGAAGAAACAGACTCTCCATTTAATAAGCTAATTACACTGGGGAGTTCTCCTTGCCACCTTCACCTCTTCTGGCTGAAGCTGCACAACTTCCCCCTTGTTCTGTCTCCAACTACCTGTGAGCAGAGACCAGCAGCAGTCTCTCCACAATGTCCCTTCAGGTAGCTGCAGACAGCAATGAGCTCTCCCCTCAGCTTCCTCTCTTTCACACTAACCATCCCCAGCTGCCTCAGTCTCTCATCAGATTTATTCTACAGACCTTTCACAGCTTCCTTGCCCTCCTCTGCACTGGCTCCAGCAACTCCACATCTCTTGTATTGTGGTGCCCAAAACTGAACACAACACTCAAGGTGTGGCCTCACCAGAGCCCAGTCCAAGGGGACAATCACCTCCCTGCTCCTGCTGGACACAGCATTTTTAATCCCAGCCAGGATGCCACTGGCCTTCTTGGCCACCTGGGCACACTGCTGGATCATATTCAGCTCCTGACTATTACAGCCCCCCCAGACCCCTTTCTGCCAGCAATTCTCCAGCCACACTGCCCCAGGCCCTGTAAAACCCAACCACTGGGCTGTGGTATTGCTGACCACAAACTCCCTTCTGCTTTGGAGACACCTGAGCAGCAACAGGACAAGTCTTGCAAGCTGGCTGTGAGCCCTAGGAGACAGAAATCACTGGAAGAAAGCAAAATGTAGCTCAGGGGCTGGCATGAAAGGCAGTCAGAAGTGTCCTACTTGTGCATAGCTTCTCTTTGTCACTCCTCCATGGCAGGGGGGAGCCATCTTGGATGCCCCAGCTTTTGCCCCACCTCACTACCTCACAGCACAGAGAAAGCTCTCTGGGAGCTGAGACTCAGGAAAGGGGTGGGAAGGCCTTTTTTTTTGCCTGACTTTCCTTGGGAATCATAGAATGGGTTGAGTTGGAAGGGACCTGAAAGAGAATCTAGTTCCAAGCCTTCTGCTTTGGACAGGGACAAAGAAGGGATCCCTCCAGGCAAAGCTTCTACTGCTCTGCACACAACTTCCATTCAAGGGCAGCTGCAGTCTGAGCAACCTGCTCTGGTCGGGAATGTCCCTGCTGACTGCAGGGGGTTTGGACAAGATGACCTTGAAGGGTCCCTTCCAACCCAATATATTCTGTGATTCTACAATACAAAGACCTCCAAAGGTATTTAAACTAAATATTCACAGAATCACAGAATGAACCAGGTTGGGAAAGACCTTCAAGATCATCGAGTCCAACCTACCACCTAACACCTTCTAATTAACTAACCCATGGCACTAAGTGCCTCATCCAGTCTCCACTTAAACACCTCCAGGGATGGCGACTCCACCACCTCCCTGGGCAGCCCATTCCAGTGCCAATCACTGTTTCCTAACATCCAGCCTGAACCTGCCCTAACACAGTTTGAGGCTGTGTCCCCTTGTTTTGTCACTGGGTGCCTGGGAGAAGAGACCAACCCCACCTGGCTACAGCCTCCCTTCAGGTAGTTGTAGACAGCAATGAGGTCTGCCCTGAGCCTCCTCTTCTGCAGGCTGCACACCCCCAGCTCCCTCAGCCTCTCCTCACAGGGCTGTGCTCCAGGCCCCCTCACCAGCCCTGGTGCCCTTCTCTGGACATGTTCAAGCACCTCAACATCTTTCTTCAACTGAGGGGCCTGGAACTGGACACAGTACCTCTTATTTGAACCAAAGAGGCTTCACTTACATCCCAGCAGACGCTTAGGTGCAACCCAGGAAGGTCACAAACCAGAAGCTGGTGTCCAGATGGCACCTCAGTGAAGAGAAACCCTCTGCTGGAAGGCAATGCCCTGGCTGAGCAAGGAAACCTGGAAAGCCAAAGCAGTGTCTTTTCAAGAACAGAACACTGAAGGGCTCTTTCACTTCTGTGTCAGAAGCAAAACAAGAAAGGGTCCTGCAGCAGCTGGAAACCACAGCCCACAAGCCAATGACTACTGCAGGGATGGAAAGCACAGAGTCAGCCTCAAAACCCAGGCCACACTGCTCGGCCAGGCAGAGTCAGGCTGCAGAGCCACCAGGACCTGCTTATGGGAAACAAATGGCAATTCAAATAAAAAGAATCTGAAAACACAGCTTGCAAAGCTCCTGATTCATCCTGCTCCCAGCAGCGAAGTTCCCACTGACCCCACGGGAGAGCAGAGGCACAGATGAGTCTGCTCCAGCTCTTCTGGCCAGGCTAAGAGCAAAAAGTGTAGCAGGGGAGGGTTAGGTTGGAGAGCTGGAACAATTTTTTTGCGGCAAGAGTGGTCAGGGATTGGCACAGGCTGCCCAGGGAGGTGGTGGAGTCGTCGTGCCTGGGGGTGGTCAAGAAAGGTGTGGCCATGGCACATGGGGACAGGGTTTAGTGGCCATGGTGGTGTGGGGTTGAGGTTGGATCTTATGGGGCTTTTACAACCCAAATCATTCCGTGGGTCTGTGCTCGTGTGTGACATGAACTCATACTGAAATGTCTGGGGATTACAGCAAGCACAGAATCATAGAATCACAGAGTGAACCAGGTTGGAAGAGACTTCCAAGATCATCCAGTCCAACCTAGCACCCAACCCCAGCCAATCAACTAAACCATGGCACTAAGTGCCTCATCCAGGCTTTGCTTGAACACTTCCAGGCATGGTGACTCCACCACCTCCCTGGGCAGCCCATTCCAATGCCAATCACTCTCTCTGGCAAGAACTTCCTCCTAACATCCAGCCTATACTTCACCCGGCACAACTTGAGACTGTGTCCCCTTGTCCTGTTGCTGGTTGCCTGGGAGAAGAGACCAACCCCCACCTGGCTACAGCCTCCCTTCAGGTAGTTGTAGACAGCAATGAGGTCTGCCCTGAGCCTCCTCTTCTGCAGGCTGCACACCCCCAGCTCCCTCAGCCTCTCCTCACAGGGCTGTGCTCCAGGCCCCTCACCAGCTTTGTTGCCCTTCTCTGGACACATTCCAGCACCTCAACATCTCTCTTGAATTGAGGAACCCAGAACTGGACACAGCACTCAAGGTGTGGCCTGAGCAGTGCTGAGTACAGGAGCAGAATAACCTCCCTCCTCCTACTGGCCACACTGTTCCTGATCCAGGCCAGGATGCCAGTGGCTCTCTTGCAAATTAACAAACCCCACAATTCTGGGCAGGTCCTCAGGAATACTGATGAGTGCTATCTCCTCACTAGCATTTCTAATAATTAAAAATGAAAAATCAAAGCTTATCTGTGGCTGACAAAAACACTTTGAGTAATTCTTCCTTTTCTATAAGCTTGTTGCATGGAAAGGGAATAGAATCACTGAATGGCTTGGATTGGAAGGGACCTCTCAAGGTCATCTCATTCAACTCCCCTGCAGTCAGCAGGGACATCCCCAACTACAGCAGGTTACTCACGGCCCCAAACAACCTCACCCGCTTGAGGTTCCAAGGATGGAGCAGCTCCCACCTCTCTGGACAACCTGGGACAGGCTCTCATCACAAAAACATTTCTCCCTTCTCTCCAGCCTGAATCTCCCTGGTTCAGTTTCAACTCTCTTGTCCTGCCCCACCAGGCCCTGCTCAAAAGTCTGTCCCCAGCTTTCTGCTCAGCTCCTTTAAGCACTTGTCGTGGAGGGGAGAAATTAATTAATGCGAGAGGGTATTTATAAAAACATATATATTAACCTCAATATTTTTGAGGTCTCTCCACCCCCAACCACTAAACTTAGAATATTAATATCTATTCTACACGGTTATGAAGACATTATAGAATCACAGGATCATAGAATGGTTTAGATTGGAAGGGACCTCAAGGATCATCCAGCTCCAACCCCCTGCCATAGGCAGGGACATCTCCCACTAGAGCAGGCTGCTCAAGGCCTCATCCAGCCTGGCTTTAAACACATATATACATGGGAGTATATATGTAACTATTATAACTAACATGCATTCAAAATATTAAACGGAGAGAGTTTTCCCCACGGCTACTGCCGCTTGGGGTCTATACACTATTTGCCCAGCAGGGTGGGCTGAAAGCTTTCTGCTCTATGGCAGGCGCAACAGAAATTAGAGAGGCATTTACTCACAATTCGGGTTAGTTACAAATCACCCTCCGGGCGACGTCACAGCCGACATAACTGCCCAACTCCGCAGGGTCTCCGCCCGTGGACTCCGAGGCTGGAATACTCCCGGCTTCAAGGCAATAGTCCCTGACCTTCTGCTGCTGGGTCCGTCCGGCTGCTGCGTCCAGGGAACTCGTAGGCAGGATTTGCAGGTGCAGAGAAAATACGTTCCTGTGCAGACAAATGGGTCTGCTCCTGGCAGCTGTGGCAATGGCACACACCAGGCAATACGGCAGTGAGCATGCAGTGGGATGCACGGCTGCACGGGGAGCCGGAGCTCCGCACGGGGAGCCGGAGCTCCGCACAGGCAGACTCAAGTGAACTCCGCACAGGCAGGCTCAGGTGAGCTCCGCGCAGGCAGGCTCAGGTGAGCTCCGCGCAGGCAGGCTCAGGTGAGCTCCGCAAGCACGCAGACAACCGAGCAGGTGAGGCAGCAGGCCAGTGAGCTGCCACGTGAGCCCGCGCAGCTCTATTCATTAACTGTGGGCCGAGATCAGTGCTCTCATTGGCCACACAGTGCCCAATCAGGTTGGCAGCCACCCAACCTTACCATAATAGGCAAGGGGCCACAGGCCTGCCCTTGCCAAATATGGGCATCACATGGGCCCAGCACCCGGCAAGCATGAGCTGGGCGTGTGGGGGCTTACACAGCCTAACGCCTGGGCAGGCCAGACCCCACGGCACCAGCCCCGTTGTGCCCCTCTGCCCCAGCCACCTGCTCACCCCTCACTATGAGCAGAAAAACATGTTGCAAGCATGTGCAAGTCTATTTCCGGGCCTATGGGCCCTCCACAACAGCACTGCAAGGCCACCAGAAGGCCTCTCTGGAGCCTTCTCTTCTCCAGGCTGACCAAGCCCAACTCTCCCAGACTGGCCTCACAGCAGAGCCCTTCCAGCCCTGCCGGCATTGCTACAACAGGTCCCTGTCTGTGCTGAGGACTCCAGAGCTGCCCCAGCACTGCAGGGGGGGGTCAGCAGAGCACAACATGGGGGCAGAATCCCCTCCCTGCCCCTCCTGCCCACGCTGCTGGGACCAGCCCAAGACACAGCTGGCTCTGGTGTGGCAGCACCTGTTGCTGTCTCATGTCTGGCTTTGCACTCCCCAGTATCCCCAAATCCTTTTCCTCAGGGCTGCTCTCCAAGCCCTTCCATCCCCAGCCTGTACATGACCTTGCACTTAAAAACAAAGAATCATCTCAATTGGAAGAGACCTTTAAGGTCATCATGTCCAACCTTACCCCAGCACTGCCAGCTCACCACTGAAACATGGCCCTCAGCACCACAGCTACACAGCTCTGAAATCCTTCCAGGGACGGAGACTCCACCACTGCCCCAGGCAGCCTGGGCTAGGGTTTGACAATCCTCAGCAGGAAGAAATTGTTCCTTACATCCAACCTGGCAACCCCCCAGAAGCTCCATTTCCCCCCACGCACTCCCTCGGTGCCGGGATTCCCGGGCTGCCCAGCGCTCCCCGGGCTGCTCCTGGAAAAGGGAAGGAGAACAAAGGGAACCCCCGCACCCTCTGCCCCTCGATAAAAGCCGCCGAGGTCCCGCCGCCGGCAGCATCTCTCCCCCGGCAGCGGCATGGAGCGGAGCGGTCCCGGCAGCAGCGGCAGCCGCGGGCAGGCAGCGCCTCGCCGTGCCCGGCCCCGGCTCTGCAGGCGGCAGCGGGCAGGGGGCTGGCGGCTGCTGCCCCTGCTCTGCCTGGCATTGGCGCTACCGACCCCCGCCTGGGCACTGCCACACCGCCGGCACAGCCTGATCCCTGAGCTGAACCGCTCCCGGGAGATGCTGGAGGCTGCCAACGCCTCCCTCCACCGGCTGAAGGTCTGCTAGGGCTTGGGTGGGCAGCGGGGAGGGATGGGGCGGTGGTAGGACTCAGGTGCGTGGTGATAGGTTTGGAGAGGATGGTTAGGACCCAAGAGGAAGTGATGGCAAAGTGGCAGTACTCAGGAGGGTGGTGACATGTTAGAGATGGTACTCAAGTGGGCAGTGATGGTACAGTGGTGGTACCAGGTGCCTGGTGGTGGGTTGGGGAGGACAGTTGGTACCCAGGAAGGTGATGATAATGTCCAGGTGATAACATCCTGGTGATGGGTTCATGAAGATGGTTGGCATTCAGGAAGGTGATGATGGTACCCAAGTGGTACCCTTCTGGGGATGGGTTGGTGTATCACTTGGTTGGTGATGGGACAGGGATGGTAGCCAGGAAGGGAAGGACAGGATATGGATAGAAGGCAAGGACAGGACAGGGATGGTAGCCAGGAAGGCAGCTGGGAAGGGAAGGATAGGATGTGGATAGAAGGCAAGGACAGGACAGGGATGGTAGCCGGGAAGGGAAGGATAGGATATGGAAGGCAGGGATAGGACAGGGATTATAGCCAGGAAGGGAAGGATAGGATATGGATAGAAGGCAGGGATAGGACAGGGATGGTAGCTGGGAAGGGAAGGATAGGATATGGATAGAAGGCAGGGATAGGACAGGGATGGTAGCCAGGAAGGCAGCGATAGGACGATGAGGATACTGAGGGAGGCAACAATAGTACCTGGGTAGGAGCTGATGGGTTGTTGGTGGTACCCAGGTGGGCAGTGATGGTACCCAGGGAGGAGGTGATGGAGTGGTGACGATGCTGATCCAGGCAGTGATGAGGCAGCCATAGTACTGGGCCAGCAGGTGATGAAGCAGTGGTGGAACCCAGGCAGCAGTCGATGGGGCAGTGATGGGTTGCTGAAGGTACCCAAGAGGTTGGATGCTCTCTGTTGCTTCCCTCTAAGACTCTATGCCTGCTCTTTGCTTTCATGCCTCCCCTGCCCAACCCTTTAGGAGTGGTGTCCCTCTCAGCCCTCCCAAACCTGCACACCACCAAGGCACCAGCAGTTGGATTGAGCTGTTTTGAACCCTTTCTCCAGGGCTCTGCAGTGCTGACTCAACAAATTCTTGTTCATAACTTGGTCACGTTCATGTGCTGCTGGGGCTGCTTTGGTGCTGAATCTTCTTTCCACTGTAAAGCCCCCCCTGGCAGCAGTGCCATGGGGACTTTTTTTTTCTGCTAAAACTCCCTGTTGCCATTGTGAGCTCCATCTGAGAGAAGCAGAAAAGCCCCCACCCCTGAGGAGGTGCTTTGTTCCCTCACTGACACCGGGGCAGCGAGCGCTTCTAAGGGTCTTGCTAGATGCCATCATTTCATCTTCACTTTCTAGGAGAGATGTTTACATATAAAACCATCTTAAGTGCAAAGCTCCTGATAGACTTGATGCCTGGAAGAATAATCTGACCTAGTGTGAGGTGTCCCTGCCCATGGCAGGGGAGTTGGAACCAGGATGATCCTTGAGGTCACTTCCAGCCCTGACAGTTCTATGATTTAAAGCTGGAGCTGATGATCTTGAAGGTCTATTCTAAAACCTGGGCAAAGCCTGAGCTTATTCCCAATAAATTCAACCACCACTCCCTCCTCTTTTACCCCCTTTCCAACACAGCAAAGCTCTCGATAGATTTGATGCCTGGAAGAATAATCTGACCTAGTGTGAGGTGTCCCTGCCCATGGCAGGGGAGTTGGAACCAGGATGATCCTTGAGGTCACTTCCAGCCCTGACAGTTCTATGATTTAAAGCTGGAGCTGATGATCTTGAAGGTCTATTCTAAAACCTGGGCAAAGCCTGAGCTTATTCCCAATAAATTTAACCACCACTCCCTCCTCTTTTACCCCCTTCCCAACACAGGAGGTTGACACGCTGGGCTTTGAATGTACCCTTAAAGAAGTTGATCCTGAAGACATCACCAAGAATCAAATGAACACAATCAAAGGCTGCATAGCTCAGGACCCAGAGGTAAAAAGAAAAGACCAAGAGATTAAAATGAAAGTCTCTATGGACATATCTCAAGTTTCAGCATCATATTCTCATGGTACAGCCACGGAATTCACACTTCCACAAAATCATCTTCGTGTCTCATTTCTTCTTTGACTTGCAGACTGGAAACTGCCTGGGACTGGAACTATCTACTTTTGATCCGGTAAATAGCGTCCGAGAGAGCTCCTCCAGTTCCTTGGTCTGTTCTCACAGCAATTAGCTCCCATCCCTTCCTGCTTTTGCCTTTTGCAGAGCCAATGCCTGCAGGGCATCTATGAGGATCTGAGTGCCTACAGGGCAGAGCTGAAGAACCTCAGCGATCAAAAGGTGCTGGCAGCTATTGATGAGATGATGACAGTAGGTGTTGTTTTCCTTCCTTTCTGCTCTTTGAGGTTCCACCAGGACTGACCCACTTGGGTCACAACAACCCCATGAGTGCTGCAGGCTTGGGGTAGAGAGGCTGGAAATTGATCCATGGAAAAGTATCCGTGGAGGTTGGCCGACAGCTGGCTGAAGGTGAACCAGACTGTGAACCACAGGTAGCCAAGGTGGCCACCAGCATCCTGGCTTGGATCAGCAATGGTGTGGCCAGCAGGAGCAAGGCAAGGATTGTGCCCCTGGACTGGGCACTGCTGAGGCCACAACTCAAACCCTGCCTTCAGTTTGACCTTCTCCTTTCAAAAAGGACATTGAGGGGCTGGCGCTTGTCCAGAGACGGGCAACAACGCTCGGGAAGGGTCTGGAGAACAGGCCGGGGGAGGAGCAGCTGAGAGAGCTGGGAGCGTTCATCCTGGAGAAGAGGAGGCTGAGGGGAGACCTTCTGACTCTCTCTTAGTCCCTAAAAGGACGTTGGAGCCAGGTGGGGGTTGGTGCTTTCTCCCAGGGAACAAATGATAAGAGAAGAGAAAATGGCCTCAAGTTTAGGTTGGATATGAAGAACAGTTTTGTCATGGAAAGGGTTGTCCCTGAGAGGAGGCTGGAGCCAGCTGAGGGTTGGCCTCTTCCTCAAACCCATTAGATTTGTCATTTAGCAGAACACATCCTAGCTTCTAAGTCTTGCCACTCATGGCTCAGGCGGTGGAAAGCTTCAAAAAGCTTTGTTTCCTCCTCTCCCTGGGATGATTTCTACCTCACTTACCTCTCCCCAGGCCCTGAAGCCCAACAGCAGCAGCACCCCACAGCCACTGGCGGGCAAAGAGCTGATGTCCTTCAAGGAGAGGATGAAGCTCTGCAGCGTCCTTCAGGCCTTCCAAATCCGCTCGGTCACCATCAACAGGATGATGAACTACCTGAGCTCCCCAGAGAGCTCCCTGTGAGCCCCAGAACTGTGGGTAGATGTTTGACCTGTGGAGCAAAAGAATGGTAGAGTCACTATGGAGATGTTTGGAGGCTTTGAGGAGCCCAGCACCTAACTACTTCCTGGGGTTCCTTTAAATCCATGTTCCAGCCTTTGGAGCTCTCAGGTTACACTTCTGGATCTCTAGGAGATCAGCTGCATGGTGTTCCCAAAGCACCAAGCACTCCATTGGAATTTGACTCCTCTCTTTTCGTTCCTCAGCTGCAAATTGTCTCGACTGGAAGCTTATTTATAACAACTTATTTAATGAGGAAGTTTCTTATTTCTCCTATTTATTGCTTAAGAAAGTGAAAGTTTGCATTAAAAATAGAACCCACCAAAAAAGCCATTGTGACTTTTTGCTCTTCTTTGAGATATAAAAACAGATCCACAGAACCATGGAATGGTTTTGGTTGGAAGAGACCTTGAAGGTCATCAAGCCCAGCTATTAACTTGGCACTGCCAGGGCACCACTGAACCCTGACCCTCAGCACCACATCTACACAGCTTTGAAGTCACTCCAGGGCTGGGGAGTCCAGCACTGCCCTGGGCAGCCTGGGCCAGGGTCTGACAAACCTCAGGGGGAAGAAATTGTTCCTTGTGGCCAACCTAAACCTTCCTGAGGGCATTTCCTTTTGTCCTATCACTTGTTCCTTGAGAGAAAGGACCAACCCCCACCTGGCTCCTACCTCCTTTCAGGGAGCTGTAGAGAGGCAGGAGGTCTCCCCTCAGCCTCCTCTTCTCCAGGTTGAACACCCCCAGCTCCCTCAGCTGCTCCTCCTCAGCCCTGTTCTCCAGACCCTTCCCCAGCTTTGCTGCCCTTTTCTGGACCAGCTCCAGCCCTTCAATGTCCTTCTTGAAGGGAGGGGATCAAACTGAAGGCAGGATTTGAGTTGTGGCTTTGACTGTGCTGATGTGTAGAGGTGCTACACAGCACCACTCAGCACTGCTGTCCCATTTTAGAACCCTCTTGCATTACTTACCTCAGACATCTTTCTCATGGCTCCTCTCCCAGACTCAGCACCCAAAGCAACCTGCTCAGTTTCAGACACTTTTCAACTGGTTGCAGTTCCTGGGGTGAAATCATGGTCCCTTCCAAGGCTGAATTCTCTGGTTTCAGAGAGGCAGGGAGCCATGCTGAGTTCGAGAGGGCAGGAGGTGAAGGTGTCCATCCCTCTGCTGGAGCCAGTGCAGAGGAGGGCAAGGAAGCTGGGGAAGGTCAAAGAATCACAGAACCTTAGAGGTTGGAAGGGATCTCCAGAGATCATTGAGTTCAAACCCCCTGCCAAGGCAGGATCACCCAGGGTAGTCCACAGAGGAGCGCATCCAGGTGGGTCTGGAAAAGCTCCAGAGAAGAACGAATCTGATGAGCTGCTACTGAAGGAGCTGGGGATGGTTAGTGTGAAAAAGAGGAGACTGAGGGCAGACCTCATTGCTGTCTGCAGCTACCCGAAAGGAGGCTGTGGCGAGGCTGCTGCTGGTCTCTGCTCACAGGTAAACAGTGACAGAACAAGAGGGAATGGCCTCAAGCTGCCACTGGGTAGGTTTAGACTGGACTTTAGGAACTATTTCCCAGCAAGAGTGGTCAGGCACTGGAATGAGCTGCCCAGGGAGGTGGTGAGTCACCAATCCTGGCTGTGTGTAAAAGTCGTTTGGATGTGGTGCTTGGAGATATGGTTTAGGGTGAACTTTGTAGAGTAGGGATCTGGGTTGGGCTTGGTGATCTTGAGGGGCTTTGCCAGCCTGAATGTTTCTGTGATCCTGTGATCCTCCTCAGTCACTCACCCCTTGGCTGAGTCGTGACTCTGGCTGTGTCCCAGCCAGCTTCCATGCTGCCTCCACTGCCCATCAGCATCCTGCTTCAGCTCTCTCCCATGGCTCGGTTTCTCCAACCTCTGCTCTTTGGGGATGCCCCCAGCAGCCTCCTTTGAAACTGGGGAAGTTGGTGGCACCCCCATCTCTTTCAGATGCCGAGAGCACAGCTGCTTTCCACATCCTTTGTGCTCCTCCCCAAGTCCTGGTGTTACCTACACACCACACCAGCCCTTAACATCTGACATTCCAAATTTCCACCACTTAACTAGGCCATGCTCCCTACTCTTAGACCATCCTACACCAGAGACCGTGTTGTAAGCTAAGATGCAACCTCAGCCCTCAGTGCTGGGACCCAACTGTGCTGCTATAACTCCTCTTGCCTGCAAGAACTGGACAGAACTCACCTGAAGACCACAGCTTCTTACCCTCAGCAGAAGGTCCTGGGCACCAACAGAGCCTTTTTGCTCAGCCATCTCCTGGGATGTATGCAGCAGTGGAACACCAAGGGCTTGTGCTGGACAAGGGAGGATGGATGGAAGCTTGAGGAGGGCAGATTGAGGCTGGAGATTAGGAAGTTCTTTCCAGTGAGGCTGGGGGAGACACTGGAACAGGTTGCCCAGGGAGGTCATGGATGCCCCCTCTGTGAAGATGTTCAAGGCCAGATTGGAGGGGGGCCTTGAGCAACCTGTTCTAGTGGGATGTGTCCCAGTTTGGAACTGGATGATCTTGAAGGTCCCTTTCAGCCCAATCCAGTCTTTGGTTCTATAGATCGATGACTGTTGTGCAGCCTCAGCCAGAAGAGGTGAAGGTGGCAAGGAGAAGTCCCCAGTGTAATTATCTTATTAAATGGTGATTCTGTTTCTCCATCTCTCCTTAATCTGGTTTGGCAATGGATGATCTGGAAGGTCCCTTCCAACCCAAACTATCTTGTGAAATAAAAGGATTGGAAAGATGGCCCAGAACATACAATATCCATTCAACAATTCATCCAAGAGCTGAAATGAAAACCAAATTTCAACAAGACAGTGTCAATGTTTCCTTTTCAATCCTGATTTCTTCGAAGTGGGCTTTGTCTTTCAGAGACACAGACAGAGGAAGATGGTCAACAGAATCCTGTGTCTGGAAAACCAAGATACTCTCCTGTATCAGAGCTGTCTGCTGCAAATCTCATCCTTGAGGGCTACAAAGATGATGAGACTCAAATCTCTCTTCTGAGGACTTGCAAAGAACAAGAAATTTACTCTGCCCTAACAATGCCACAGCTGAAGGGCCGGGTCCATTTCTGGACTCCCCACTTAAAGAGGTGTGGGGAACTGCTGGAGAGAGTCCAGCAAAGGCTGCAAAGCTGATGAGGTGACCTGGAGCAGCTCTGAGAGGAGCAAAGGCTGAGAGCCTGCAGAAGAGCAGCCCCAGAGGGCATCTAATGCTCAGCAAGATCTAAAGCAGCTGTGGGGAGCAAGAGGCTGGGGTCAGGCTCTTGTCAGTGGTGCCCAGGGACAGCACAAGGGGCAATAGGCACAAACTGACAGCCAGGAGGTTCACCTGAGCAGGAGGAGAAACTTGTTTGGTGTGAGGGTACTGGAGGCCTGGAGCAGGCTGCCCAGAGAGGTTGTGGAGTCTCCTTCTGTGAAGAGCTTCCAACCCCCCCATGGCATTGTGCTGCTGGGCAAGCTGCCATGGGTGCCCTGCTTTAGCAGAGGCAGTTGGCCTGGATGATTTCCCCAGAGGTCTCTCCCAACCAAACCACGCTGGGATTGTGGGATCCTTTCCAAACCCTTTCCAGTTCCCCAGCAGGCACATTGCTGATGGAACAACAACGCCAGAGGTTGTGGCTTCTCCCACAGGAGTTGTACAAACCTGATTCTAGTCCAGATTAAAAAAAAAAAAAAAAATCAATCAAGTAAAAAAAAAAAAGTATTAAAAGTTTATAATACAAACAGAAATACAAAAGTAAAAAAGAGAAATCAACCAACAAATAATATACAGCATACAAAAGTATCTCAGGAAAATCGAGACAGGGCTGTACAGAAGACAGGCAAAGAAGAAGTACTCCCAAGGAACATCCAAAGCTGCCTGGAGTTCTTAGTGGTGATCCCATGTTTAGGAAACAGACACACAGGTCTGTGCAGTGATTGTGTAGATAAAGAGTGATGACACAGAGGCATTTACCTGCAAATTTCAGGTTGCCCTTCCCTGAATAATCTGTGCCTAACACCAAGCACCTCATGATTCTGGCAGGTTCGTTCGTTGCTTGGAAGGAGGTGAAAGTTTCCACCTAAACTTTTCTCCCCCCTTTTTCCCTGATGGAAATAAACCCATTATTAGATAACTACCAGGTGCCTGAGTCAGGCAAAGTGGTTTTCCTCCAGTGTTCATCTCCTTTAGGTCTGGCTCAGACCAGACAGAAGTGGGTGCTGGGCTTCCTCAGTCACGAAGCTCGGCACTGCCGGCTGCCGGTGATGGATGCACCACACCAGTCACTGCTCCTAAAAGTCTTGGGTGTGTCTATTTCCACACCAAATTTCATTCACATTTCTTGCCTTCTGCTGAGCGGTGATGTCTCACCTCTTCCATCCTGAAGGTCAGTCACATCCCAGGGAAGCAGCTGGAGAAGGGCACCTAGTTGAGGAAGCTGCCACCACCTTCCTCCTAACACGGCTTCAACAACTCCGAGAACCCTGCAGAGAGGAACAGGCACAAACACAGAAAGGTTGTCTGAGCTCCAGGAGTTATTGGGATGTCCAAGTTGAATAATAAACACATTAAAACAACAGTCAGACAGCTCGAGGCTGCGAGCAGAGAAGATAGCGGTGGTTGGATAAGGGAGCACCGGCAGCTCTCCATGCTTGGGAAGCAGGTTACCTTTAGGGAGAATTAAGGAAGAACAAAGTTTTGCCTGTTCCAGGCACTTAGTTTTTGAGGAAGGTTCTCCTTGGCTGGCTGAGCTCTCAGATCACTGAGCAACTCTGGTTGGCAGAAGCTGAACCAAACACGAGGTTGAGAAGTGAGTGGGAGCTGCAGCAAGGAAATGGATGCACACACGGGTCTGCAGGATGGAACCCTAGCAGGGGAAGGGGTCAGTGCCCAAAACACACAAAAGGTTCAAATCTCTCTTCTGAGGACTTACAGAGAAGAACAAGAAATTTACTCTGCCCTAGTGAAGCCACAGCTGGAGGACTGGGTCCAGTTCTGGGCTCCCCACTTAAAGAGGGGCAGGAGACTGCTGGAAAGAGTCCAGCAAAGGCTGCAAAGCTGCTGAGGGGCCTGGAGCAGCTCTGGGAGGATCAAAGGCTGAGAGCCCTGGGGCTGAAAGCCTGCTGAAGAGCAGCCCCAGAGGACATCTCAGCAATGCTCAGCAAGAGCTGAAGGAGCTGGGGGGGCCAAGAAGCTGGGGCCAGGCTCTTGTCAGTGATGTCCAGGGACAGCACAAGGGGCAATGAGCACAAATTGGCAGCCAGGAGATGCCATCAGAGCAGGAGGAGAAACTTGTTTGGTATGAGGGTGCTGAAGGCCTGGAGCAGGCTGCCCAGAGAGATTGTGGAGTCTCCTTGTCTTGGAGAGCTTCCAAACTGCCCTGGGCACTGTGCTGCTGGGCAAGCTGCTGTGGGTGCCCTGCTTTAGCAGTGGGTTGGACTGGATGATCTGCAAAGGTCTCTTTCAGCCCTGACTGTGCTGGGGTTCTGTGAAGAATTGTCTGGGATGTATCAAACTGATTTTCTTGGTCATGCTGAGAGAACTCTCAGCATAGTCAGTGCCAAAATGTGATGCATTTTATATCAGTCTTTGAAGTATAAAAATATCAAATCATTTCAGTTGGAAAACATCTCTGAGATCCCCAAGTCCAGTCATTAACCCAGCACTGTAAAGTCGTTGCTGATACCTTAGACTGAGTTAGGTTGGAAGGGCCCTCAAAGATCATCCAGTTCCAGCCCCCTGTCATGGGCAGGGACACCTCTCACCAGCCCAAATTGCTCAAGGCCTTAAACACCTCCAGGGAGGGGACATCCACAGCCTCCCTGGGCAACCTGTTCCAGTGTCTCCCCACCCTCACTGGCAAGAGTTTCCTCCTAATCTCCATCTGCCCTCCTCAAGCTTCCATCCACTCCCTCTCATCCTGTCACTACAAGGCTTTGCAAAAAGTCCCTCCCCAGCTTTCCTGTAGCTCCCCTTCAGGTCCTAGAAGGCTGCTGTATGGTGTGAGGAGACAACTTTATAAAAATCTGAGGGCTGGAGCTCAGGGGGACAGGCTCTGCTCACTTGCTCCCTGGGATAGGACAAGGAGCAATGGATGGAAGCTGCAGCACAGGAGGTTCCACCTCAACACAAGGGGGAACTTCCTTACTGTAAGTGTCACAGAGCACTGGAAAAGGCTCCCCAGAGAGGTTGTGGAGTCTCCTTCTCTGGAGACTTTCAAGGCCTGTCTGGATGTGTTCCTGTGTGACCTGAGCTAGACTATATGGTCCTGCTCTGGCAGGGAAGTTGGACTTGATGATCTCTTTGGGTCCCTTCCAGCCCCTGACATCCTGTGCTCCTGTGAACTTTGGGATAAGTAGGAACACAAGCAGCAGGTTCCTGGTGAACTTTCTGATGTGAACTCTTAGGCTACCCCTGAAGCACCCTGATGGCGCCAAAGCAACTCAGCACAGAGGCAACACCTTGCAGGGTCTGCAGGATCTCGCAGGATGCTTTTTCACGGAGACTTGCATACAGAGCTTCTGCTGTCCCCTTGCTTTGTTCTCTGTCTCTCCACTTGCTTAACACCAGAAATATTTGCATGTTCATCCCTTCCTCAGTCGCCTGAATCTGCTCAATGTCTTTCATTTCCATCTGGAGGCACTCAATGGCAATCTCTTTCCACTGCCTTCCAAATTTCTGGGCGATCACCATCAGCTGCTGGTCAGTTAATGTCTTTGTTTTGGTTCCATCTGAAAAGACACAGCGGGGAAAAAAACAACCAAACCAAATCAGACTTAACATCACTCTTCTCATTAAGGCTGTCACTCAGTCCACAGTAGACCAGGGATGTGGGATTAAGGTTTTATTGAGGTAATTCCATAGAGTTACTGAAGGGATTATGGAGGTTACGCAGCAAAGTCAGAGCCAAGCACTGGAGAAAAGCATCTGAAGGACCAAGTAACCCAGCTCATGAAGGTGACAGCAGCCGGAGGAGGGCCATGAAGTTGATCACAAAGTTGGAGCACCTCTGCTACAAGGCTAGGCTGAGAGAGTTGGGCAGCTTGGAGAGGAGAAGGCTCCAGGGAGACCTTCTGGTGGCCTTGCAGTGTGTAGTGGTTTGGGTGTTCCCTGCCCCCCACCACACTTTGGAAATCACCCAGACTAGACTCAGCTGTCTCTGGAAATTTGAATGAAGCTTATATTTACAGCTGGCACAATTTACAAGCAGATAGTTACAGTNCTGTTTTCCCTTTCATAGCCTATGATCTAATCCTTCTCACCAAAACATTCTAGGTAGCTTCAAACTAATACACAGTGCTTAAAGGAGCTGAGCAGAAAGCTGAGCACAGACTTCTGAGCAGGGCCTGGTGGGACAGGACAAGGGGGGATGGTTTGAACTGAAAGAGGCTAATTCAGGCAGGAGAGAAGGAAGAAATCTTTTACACTGAGGGTGGTAAGAGCTTGTCTCAGGCTGCCTAGAGAGGTGGTAGAGGTCCCATCCCTGGAATCATTCCAGGTGAGGCTATTTGTGCTTGCTCACCACAGGTGGGGTTGGACTAGAAGAGCTTGAAAGGTCCCTTCCAAGCTAAACCATTCTTTGATTCTATGAAACCTCTTTGAAATCAGCTACAGAATCACAGAATTGTCAGGGCTGGAAGTGACCTCAAGGACCATCCAGCTCCAACTCCCCTGCCATGGGCAGGGCCACTTCACACTAGATCAGGTCTCAGAAGACAATCCCATTTTAGCTGGACTTGGTAAATTTCCCAGCTGTTTTTCCCCATGTACTCAATGAACAACAAACACTGCACTCAAACACACAAATGGGAGCACAAATTCCACACAGAATCATGGCACTGGAAGGGTCCCCTGGAGATCATCCAATCCAACCCTCCTGGTAGAGCAGGCTGCACACCTACAAAAGCAGCCTCTTCTCCTCCTGTTTTTTGTGTACAGATTGAATCACAGAATTGTCAGGGCTGGAAGTGACCTCAAAGATCATCCAGCTCCAACCTCTCTGCCATGGGAAAGGGACACCTCGCACTAGGGCAGGTTGCCCAGAGCCATATCCAGCCTAGCCTTAAAATCCTCCAGGGATGAGGCTCCCACTACCTTCCTGGGCAAGCTGTGCCAGTCTCTCACCACCCTCATGCTGAAGAACTTCTTCCTAACATCCAGTCTGAATCTACCCACTGAGAGTTTTGCTGCATTCCCCCAGTCCTATCACTGTCTGACACCCTAACAAGGTCCTCCCCAGCTCAGTGGTGGAAAATGGGAGCTCAGGTTCAATTCCTGGGCTACAAACACCTAAAAAAAACCCTCCCAGCCACTCCAAACCTGTTGTTTTAAACAGGGCAGTACCTGCAGAGCTGCCAATCTTCTGTTTTTTGCAACAGGGCTCATCTTCTGAAGATGGTTTCCTTTTTTTGACACCTAAGAAGGAAGCAGGAGGTGATGTCAGCTTGTTCTTAGCTCTCAGAGCTGCAGGAGCAAGTGAGGTGGTCAGAGAACAAGCAACAAGACTTACTGACTGTGCTCTTTCTCTGCTTGTTTTTGTTCAGGTCATAATGAATCCAGTCACCTGGGGAAGAGTTCGCATAGAGGAAACACAAGAATCAGAGAATCATAGAATCCACCAGGTTGGAAGAGACCTCCAAGATCAGCCAGTCCAACCTAGCACCCAGCCCCAGCCAATCTTGGAGACCATGGCACTAAGTGCCTCATCCAGGCTTTTTTGAACAACCCAAGGGACAGCAACTCCACCACCTCCCTGGGCAGCCCATTCCAATGCCAATCACTCTCTCTGGCAAGAAATTCCTCCTAACATCCAGCCTAGACCTCCCCTGGCACAACTTGAGACTGTCCTCCCTTGTTCTGTTGCTGGGTGCCTGGCAAAAGAGACCAACCTCCACCTAGCTACAGCCTCCCTTCAGGGAGTTGTAGACAGCAATAAGGTCTGCCCTGAGCCTCCTCTCCTCCAGGATGCACTCCTCCAGCTCCCTCAGCCTCTCCTAACAGGGCTGTGCTCCAGGCCGCTCCCCCAGCTTTGTTGCCCTTCTCTGGACACCTTCCAGCACCTCAACATCTCTCTTGAATTGAGGGGCCCAGAAGGGGACACAGTACTCAAGGTGTGGCCTGAGCAGTGCTGAGTACAGGGGCAGAATAATCTCCCTTGTCCTACTGGCCACACTGTTCCTGATCCAGGCCAGGATGCCACTGGCACTCCTGACCACCTGGGCACACTGCTGGCTCATGTTCAGCTACTATCTACCAGTATCCCCATGTCCCTCTCTGCCTGGCTGCTCTTCAGCCACTCTGTCCCCAGTCTGTAGTGCTACTTGGGGTTGTTTTGGCCAAAGTGCAGAACCCTGCACTTGGCCTTGTTAAATCTCATCCCATTGGCCTCTGTCCCCCTATCCAGCCTACCAAGGTCCCTCTGCAGGAATCAGGTTGCTCAGAGCCACATCCAGCCTGGCCTTAAAGACCTCCAGGGATGAGGCTTCCACCGCCTCCCTGCCTCAACTCCTGCATCTTCTCAGCAGGCAGGAAGACCAAAGACTCACTCTCTCGCAGCTTTGCTTTCCAGACGGTGGCCTCCGACTCCAGCTCAACCAAAGACAAGGTGAAGTCATCAGGTTTCTCCAAATAGACCTCGATGTAATTTTTCAGTTTGAAGTGGGATCCATCCACAAACTCAAATTCCTGGGCAATGTAAAACATGCTCACAATAAATATTGATCCCCGGCAGAAAGTGAAGAGGAGGAACTTGGCTGCGGGCACAGAGCCCAGCTCCAAACTCCCCAGAGCTCTGCTGCCAACTTCAGCATCAAGACTTTGCCCCACGTCCTTAGGGCACTAGGAGGCAAATGCCTCTCCTGCAGCATGTGAAAGGTGTCCCTAATGTAGTGCAGAAAAAGCCATTTTCATTGAATCAAGGTTGGAAAAGCCCTCTAAGATCATCAAGTCCAAGTGGCAACCCAGCACCACCATGCCCACTAAACCACAGCCTGAAGTGCTATGTCTACACTGTTTCCACAGACTCACAGAATGTCAGGGGCTGGAAGGGACCTCCAAAGCTCAGCCAGTCCAACCCCCCTGACAGAGCAGGATCACCTAGAGCAAGTCACACAGGAACACATCCAGGCAAGGTCTGAGTATCTCCAGAGAGGGAGACTCCACAGCCCCCCTGGGCAGCCTGTTCCAGGGTTCTGTCACCCTTACAGGGAAAAAAATACTCCTCATGTTTAAATGAAACTTCCTCTGCCTCAGCTTGCACCATTGCCCCTTGTGTGGCATTGGGCATCACCCAGCAGAGCCTGGCTCCAGCCTCCTGGCACTCACCCTGCACATCTTTATAAACATTGATGAGGATCACTCACAGAATCACAGAATTAACCAGGTTGGAAAAGACCTCTGAGATCATCGAGTCCAACCTATCACCCAGCACCTTCTAATTAACTAAACCATGGCACTGAGTGCCTTATCCAGGCTCATTTTAAACACCTCCAGGGATGGTGACTCCACCACCTCCCTGGGAAGGCTAGTCCATACAGGAATGCATCTTCAGAGAAGGAGACTCCACAACCCCTCTGGGCAGCCTGCTCCAGGGCTCTGTCACCCTCACTCCAAAGAAGTCTCTCATGGTGAGCTGAAACCTTCTCTGTTCCAGTTTGTATCCATTACTCCCTGGCTTATTGCTGCTGACCACCAAAAAGGGATTTGCTCCAGTCACTTGACACCCACCCCTCAGGTATTTGTACACATTGATCACATCTCGTCTCAGCCTTCTCCAGGCTAAACAGTCCCAGGGCTCTCAGTCTCTCTCCATAGGGGAGATGCTCAAGTTCCCCAGTCATCCTCGTGGCTCTCTGCTGGACTCTCCAGCAGGTCCCTGTCTCTCTTGAACTGGGGAGCCCAAAACTGGACACAGTATTCCAGGTGTGCTCTCACCAGGGCAGAGCCCTGCTGGCCACAATTTTCCTGATGCCCCCCAGGATGCCACTGCCTCTCTTGGCCACAGGGCACATTGCTGGCCCACGGACACCCCCAGGGATGGGGACTGCCCTGGGCAGCCTGGTTCAGGCCTTGACAACCCTTATGAGGAAGAAATTGTTCCTCATGCCCCTGCTGCAACTTCAGGCCATTTCCTCTTGCCCTATTGCTTGTTCCTTGGGAGAAGAGACCAACCCCCACCCGGCTTCAAGCTCCTTCCAGGGAGCTGCAGAGAGCCAGAAGGTCTCCCCTCAGCCTCCTTTTCTCCAGGCTGAACAATGTGACAATCCCAGCTTAGAAGAGACTTGAAGAGAAGTCTTTCTGAAGACCTCTGGAAAAAGCGTGGTCTAAAGAAGATGAATCCCATCCAGCTGAACCTTACAAGCGTCCAACCTTTTGCACCACGTTCCTGCTGAAGCTGCAACGCCCGAGGGGAGGGTTGTGTAAGGGGCTTACCTCTGGAGTGACCTCAGCCTCTGGCTCACACATCAATCTGTATCTCTTCCCACTCTGCAGTAACTTCTGGCACACAGGTGGCTTGTCAATTTTAATGAATTTCTTATTGGAATGTTTTACAGCTTTCGAGATGTCCTGAAACGTAAAGATATCACCCAAAGGTTACTGGGGTCAGTAAGCAACTCGCACTGAAAAGCTTCATGGGGCAGCTTGGCCCTTCCTCTGGCCTCAAAACCCACCAAATAAACTTCCTCAGCTACTGACAGAGCCCTGGAGCAGGCTGCCCAGGGAGGCTGTGCAGTCTCCTTCTCTGGAGACATTCCAAACCCACTTGGATGTGTTCCTGTGTGCCCTGCCCTGGGTGAGCCTGCTCTGCCAGGGGGATTGGACCGGATGAGCTCTTGTGCTAGTTTGACAGTAGCTAGAATATTTTGGAGGGGAGAACTGGATGATAGGCTGTGAAAAGGAAACAATGCTGATGTCTACTGCACTCATAGGCTTGCTGAGATGTATAACAACAAGAACATAAACATAGATAACAGAGTTTCTCTCTGTCTCTGGGGCTGCATGAACTTCTCCCTAACCTAACCTGCTGTCTGTGTGACTAATCCTTCTGCTTCATAACCCCTCTGGCCAACCCTCCAAACTCACTTTGAATATAAGACAAGGTCTGGGGTAAGGTAGAGAAGTGGGGAGAAGGTGGAAGGGTGGTTGGGAGCCCCTCCTGGGGACTCTGGTTTCTGGGAGGGCTGCTGTGTTTCTGTATTACTTTTGAACTCATATATTTCTGTCTAATCTGTAGATATCTGCTTGTATCTTGTGCTAAGCTGTAAAGATAAAGCTTCATTCAATTACCAGATTCAGCTGGGTCTAGTCTGGGTGATTTTCACAAGTGTGGGGGGGCAGGTAACACCCAAACCATCACATCTCTGGAGGTCCCTTCATACCCCTAAAATTCTGTGATTGTGCTATGTGGATGAAATAAGATGGAAAAGGTCTGCAACCTGACTAAGAATAAGGTCATTCACTGCTGAAAGCTGGGGAGGGACTTTTTAGGCTGTCAGGTAGTGACAGGCCTGGGGGGAATGGAACAAAGCTAGAAATGGGTAGATTCAAACTGGATGTTAGGAAGAAGTTCTTCACCGTGAGAGTAGTGAGAGCCGGAATGGNGTAATGGGTTGCCCAGGGAGGTTGTGGATGCTTCCTCCCTGGAGGTGTTTAAGGCCAGGCTGGATCAGGCTCTAGACAGCCTGATCTAGGGTAGGGTGTCCCTGCCTGTGGCAGGAGGGTTGGAACTAGATGATCCTTGTGGTCACTTCCAACCCTGGTTGATTCTATGACTTTTGGTTAGAAGAGGTCTTTTGAGCCATTAAGCCCAAGCCTTAACTCAGCTCTGCCAGGTCACCACCAAACCATGTCCCACAGCACTGCATCTCCCTGGCTTTGAAACCCCTCCAGGGCTGAGGACTCTTCTAGTGTTTGCCTACACATTGTAGTGGGGAATTGAGGAGAGGAGAAGCAGCTGTCCCAGTTACTAATCCTGAGCTCCATGGATTTTGGTGGAAAACAGGTTTCTGACATGCTGCTTTTCCACAGCAGCTTGTTAGTGAGCACACTGGCCAGAGCAATGACTTCAATGTGATATCCTCACTTGGCAGAGCATTTTTGGTATAGAAGATCTCATTACAGATACATATCACAGGATGCCAGCAAGGTGAGGCTGGAAGAGACTTCTGGAGATCATCCAGTCCAATACCCTTGCTAAAGCATAGCACACACAGCAG
Source organism: Tricholaema leucomelas (assembly GCA_013400475.1). Classification (NCBI taxonomy): domain Eukaryota; kingdom Metazoa; phylum Chordata; class Aves; order Piciformes; family Lybiidae; genus Tricholaema lacrymosa; species Tricholaema leucomelas. The sequence goes on from WAAF01020464.1 coordinate 25,880, forward strand.
CTTGCCCAGCAGCACAATGCCCAGGGCAGGTTGGAAGCTCTCCAGGCAAGGAGACTCCACAACCTCTCTGGGCAGCCTGCTCCATGCCTCCAACACCCTCACACTAAACAAGTTTCTCCTCCTGCTCTGATGGAACCTCCTGGGTGTGCCTGTTGCTCTTGGTCCTGTCACTGGGCACCACTGACAAGAATTTGGCTCCATCCTCTGTCCCTCAGCCTTAAGAAGATCCCCTCTGGGGCTGCTCTTCTCCAGGCTTAACAGCCCCCAGGGCTCTCAGCCCTTCCTACCCACAGAGATGCTCCAGGACCTTCAGCATCCTCATGGCTCTCTGCTGGACTCTCTCCAGCAGTTCCCTGTCTCTCTTGGAATAAGAAGCCCAGAACAGGATACAAGTCTCCAAGTGCTGCCTCACCAGGGCAGAGTGGAGGGGAAGGAGAACCTCCCTTGAACTCCTGAAGCAAAGGGGTTCCACATTGTGCTCATCGCCCCTTGCCCTGTCCCTCAGCACCACTGACAAGAGCCTGGCCTCGTCCTCTTGCCCTCCACCCTTTAGCCTCGATAATAAACACCACATACGTAACATGCATTGCTCTTGCAAGCAAACAGTGGGGTGAGAAAAGCATCTCTCCACCACAGCCCACCCTCACGGCAGCGCCTGCAGTCAGCAGCCCTGCCAGCCTCTCCTGGCCCGCAGCATCTGCCAGCAGCCATACCTTTATAAGGGAGTCATTGTTGGCAGCCACGTAGACCCAGAAGGACAAGGAGGGGTGCTGGTCAACCACTTTGTAGAGGATGACAACACCATGATACTGCACTGGCTCCTGGCTCTGGAGGAGAGGCCCCACTGGTGACAAGGAGCTCACCATCCACTTGACGTGCGAGGCCGAGTAGTCGGCGCTGGGCTCGATGGCTGTGTCTTCCCCTTTGATGTGCAGAATCTTGAAGACCATGGCAGCACTGTGACCTGCGGGGACGTGGCATCACCTCAGCACCCGGGGTGGGCGAGGGAGCCAGCAACCTCCCACACCCACTGGGCCAGCGGCCAGCACTCACCACCCAAGCAGAGGGAGTGGGGAAACTGGATGGAGGTGAGAGCGGGAGGCGAGTCGCAGCACACGTCAAAGAGGGGGCCGCCTACAATCCAGGGCTTCTCCACCTGGCTGGCATACTTGCTCCAGGACAAGAGGGAATATGTGATTTTGACAGCCCCTGTCACCTCGAAAATCAGCCCAGTGAGGCTGCACTGGTATGTCCCTTCTCCATCCAGACGCACCCTGCCGTGGGCAAGAGAGATTCAGTTAGCTTAGTTTCCAACTCTTGGTAAATACCATAACAATGTGGTTAGCAGGGGACAACAAAAACCTCCCATCCCAGCAGGCATGGAGAACTTTATCTGAACAGCACAGAAGCCAAACCAATCTTTTTTTTTTCCCCTCCAGTTTCTATGTTTATACCATCCCTGAAGTGTTGAAAGCTGGCCAGGAGGACACCCAGACAGCACATGCGAAATGACTGCACTGAGCTGCTTTGCATAACACTTCCTGCACACAAAGCAGCTGCTTCCTCGTGAAAGGCTCAGCCTGGCTCCCACTGAGCTCAGAGCCAACATCATACATGGACAAGGTCACTGCCACACGTGGACAAGAGGAACATCACACATGGAAAATGTCAACAGCAAACACAGACAACACCAACAACCTTCATGGTAAAGGTCAACAGCAAACACAGACAACAGCATAACCTGCAGGGACAACACCACCAACAACCTGCATAGCAAAGGTCAACAGCAAACACAGACAACACCAACAACTTGCAAGGACAACAAACTCAACAACCTGCAGGGACAACACCAACAACAATCTGCATGGCAAAAGTCAACAGCAAACACAGACAACACCAACAACCTGCAGGGACAACACCACCAACAACCTGCATAGCAAAGGTCAACAGTAAACACAGACAACACCAACAACTTGCAGGGACAACACCAACAACAACCTGCATAGCAAAGGTCAACAGCAAACACAGACAACACCAACAACTTGAAAGGACAACAAACTCAACAACCTGCAGGGACAACACCAACAACAATCTGCATGGCAAAGGTCAACAGCAAACACAGGCAACACCAACAACTTGCAGGGACAACACCAACAACAACCTGCATAGCAAAGGTCAACAGCAAACACAGACAACACCAACAACCTGCATGAACAATAAAACAAACCCCCAAAAAGCTGAACAAAAACTTCAGCTTTTTGCCACTTCAACTCAAGGGAGAAGCATCTCAAGGAGAGCACTGCAGACATATACCCATCCCAGGAAAAATAAATCCATACACATGCTGTCCTCCAGACAGGATCCTGGGGGTCACTTGCTCCTTCTGGTCCTACAGACAAACACAGTTAAAAAGGAGATGTGAGAGAGCAGAAGGACGATTTGCAGGAAAGCCTCACAGAGAAAATCTGTGGGGTGGGTCTATTAAAAACTTACATTTTCCTTCCTGCAGTGCTGGCAGGGTGGTAGGCAGCTGACTCCTGAGGAGGAAACAAGGAAATCAGCTCATTAAAAGCCAAGAATTAAAACACTCCGGGAAAAATAAAATAACTAACCCAGCCCTCAAGAAGTCTGCCACTACCTGTGTTATCATAGCACAGTGGTGGTTCCTCCTCCTCCTCCTCCTTCTCCTCCTGCTGCTGTTCTGCATCTACAAAATGAGTTTGAAGAAAGTTTCTCAGCCTCCAGTAGGCTTCTGCTCACACATTCAGCAAGGACAACCTACCCTTTCATTTGCTTACCTTCACAACCTTCAAGTAGCTACCACTACTGATGTAAGCATGGACACCACTAGCACTGAGAGCATGGCCTCAAGTCACACCAGGGGAGGTTTAAGTTGGACACTGGGAACAATCTCTTTACTGTGGGAGTGGTCAAGCACAGGCATGGGCTGCCCACGCAGGTGGTGGAGTCCCCAACCCTGGAGGTGTTCAAATATAGACATGGGGAAGGTCTAGGCTGGATGTTAGGAGGACGTTGTTGCCAGAGCAAGTGATTGGCATTGGAATGGGCTGCCCAGGGAGGTGGTGGAGTTGCCATCCCTGAAGGTGTTCAAGAAAAGACTGGATGAGGCACTTAGTGCCATGGTCTAGTTGACTGGATAGGGCTGGGTGCTAGGTTGGACTGGATGATCTTGGAGGTTTCTTCCAACCTGATTGATTCTATGATTCTATGGCAATTCATGTCATGGCTAAATGGTCGTGGTGGTGGTGGGTTGATGGTTGGATTTGATCTTTGAGGTCTTTTCCACACTTAACAATTGTTAATGACTGCATGATTCTATAAAAACCTCAGGAGAACTAAGTCTTTCCACACACACTTGCAGACCTTCATGTGCAGCGTGGGGATGAAGCTGAACACTAGGATACAGCTTCTGCCAGAAGCTCCCAAATAGTCCAAACCACTGGGTGTTAAAAAATAGCTATGCCCAGGATGAGTCTTATCATGCCAAGTACAAAATTCAACCACCTGGTGTGGAAGCTGGGCCAGCAAGCAGGAAACCAGACTGTTTGCAGTGTATTTCTCCCCAAAACAGAATCACAGAATGCCAGGGGCTGGAAGAGACCTCCAAAGCTCAGCCAGTGCAACCCCCCTGCCAGAGCAGGATCACCTAGAGCAGGTCACACAGGAACACATCCAGGCAGGTCTTGAATATCTCCAGAGAGGGAGACTCCACAACCCCCCTGGGCAGCCTGTTCCAGGATTCTGGCACCCTCACAGGGAAAAAATTCCTCCTCACACTTCCATGGAACTTCTTACGCCTCAGCGTAGCCTCCCAACAGCTCAGTCCCCAACCTATCCCAATCCCTGAGGTTGTTCTTCCCAGGTGCCAGACTCTCCCCTTGCCTTGTTGAATGTCATTCAATTTCTCCCTGCCTAGCCCTCAGCCTGTCCACATCTGGCTGAATGGCAGCACAGCCTTCTGGTGTGGCAGCCACTTCACCCAGTTTGGTGTCATCAGCAAACTTGCTGGCAGTGCCCTCTGTGCTCTCATCCAGGTCATTGGTCATGAACAGAACTGGTCCCAGTACTGACCCCTGTGGGACCCCACTAGTCACAGGCCTCCAACTAGACCCATTCTATTGACCACAGCTCTCTGGCTTCTTTCCTTCAACCAGTTCCCTTCCACCTCACTCCTCAATCATCTAGATCACACTGCCTCAGGTTAGTCAGAAAGATGCTGTGGGAGACAGTGCCAAATGCTCCACTGAAATCAAGATAAACCACATCCACTGCTCTACCATCATCTATCCACCTGGTGATGTCCTCATCAAAGGCTACCAGGTTGGTCAAACATGACTGCCCCTTGGCAAAACCATAATGATTGCTCCTAATGACCCCACTGTCCTTTAAGGGTGGCCAAAGCCTCCTACTGACACCCCAGGAAACAGCTGACACATCAGGCCAACACTTCTAGCCCCAAGGATGGGTTTTGCAGCAGAGCTGTGGTGACAAGTTGTGAGGATGGGTTGCTTGCCAGCTCACGCTCCCCATCCCAACAACACCCTTCCTGCAAGCAGGGACGACAGCCAAGCTGTTCCAAAGTCACCTGGGCCAATCAGCACCCTCTTGGGCAAGCAAATGAGTGGGATGCAAAACATGTCTTGCCTGGAAAACATCAGGCAGACCTTGGCTTCCTTCCCATGGCCATGCCGGTGCCCAAACTGCTGCAGGGTGGCAGCTCCCATGGCATGGGGAATCTCCACTCAGCAGCTCCCCGTGCTGGGCTCCACCTGCAAACCAAGACAGGCACCACACCATGCATGCAGCCCTGCACCCCCCACTCCTTGCTCTCCACCAAGTCAGACTTGCAATGGCCCTGGGCTGCCTGACACTGTTGCAGGTGTCCTGCAGACTGCAAGGGTGTTGGACAAGACAACCTTCGAGCATCACTTCCAACACAATGCAATCTGCAAATCTGTTTTGCCCAAAGACAAGGAGGTGACATCTTGGCCAGCTATAAATCACTCTCCAACCATCAGTTATCACCACCCTGGAGCATCTCTTATCCATGCTGGCTCCCTCATGCCTTCCAAAGGAGATGTAAGGAACCAAGCACACTCACCTGACCTTCCTTCATCTGGCTGCTCTGCATCTGAAGAGAAAAAGCTTTGCAATTAGTTACCTACGGCACATCAATTCTGCCTGGAACCACAACAAACCACCAGTGGTGTAACCAACATCAGCACAAACCCTCCAGCTCCTCAACCACTGCAAACATCTCTAATTCTTTTCCCGTCCATCCTGTTTTGCCACTTCAGCAGCCAACTCTAAAGTAGATTTATGGCCTCCTGCTGCTTGGACAACTCCTGCGGTGTGAAAACAACTGCCCGTATTGTGTCTGGGTGTTGTGTCAACATCAGCTGCTGCTCTGCTCTTCTTGCTCAGCTCAAAACCCAGCTGGGAAATCAGCAGCTCACAAAACCATCATTCTGCTCCTCATAGAACCATGCAACGTTTTGGGTTGGAAGAGATCTTTAAAGTCGTTGAGTCCAACTATCTGCCAGGTCACCACTAAACCATGGCCCTCAGCATCACATTTCCACAGCTTTGAAAGCCCTCCAGGGATGGGGACTCCAACAGTGCCCTGGGCAGCCTGGGCCAGGGCTTCACAATCCTTTTGAGGAAGAAATTATTCCTCATGTCCAACCTAAACCTCCCCCGGGGGAACTCCAAGCTGTTTCCTCTCGTCCTATCCCTTGTTCCTTGGGAGAAGAGGACCCTCCACCCAGCTCCAACCTTCTTTCAGGGAGCTGTAGAGAGCCAGAAAGTCTTCCCTCAGCATCCTCTTCTCCAGGCTGAAGACCCCCAGCTCCCTCGGCTGCTCCTCTCCAGCCTTGACTCCAGACCCTTCCCCAGATTTGTTGCCCTTCTCTGGACCTGCTCCAGCCACTCAATGTGCTTCTTGGACTGAGGGTCCCTAGTCTGAACACAGGATTTGTGCTGTGGCCTTCCCAGTGCCCTGTACAAGGGGACAATTGCTGCCCTAGTCCCACTGGCCACACCACTGCTGATCCAAGCCAGGACACTAGTGGCCTTCTTGGCCACCTAGGCACACTCTGGCTCATCTTCAGCTAGCTGTTGACCAATCTCCCCTGACCCTTTTCCACCAAGCAGCTTTCCCACCACCCTTCCCCAAGCCTGGAGCACACAATCAGCACACAAGCACCAAATTACCAGCCTGAGCCAATAACCCTGAGGCCATCCCCATGGAGAGCAGCTGGTCTGAGCTGGAAGGACATCTCCAAGAGGCAGGAAATAGAGACATCAGAAAGCAATGCTCACCTGTCTCATCTTCTGAGCTGCTGCTGGAGCTGCTTTCTGAGCTGTCCTCTCCTTAATGAAATTAAATGTCATTAGTGAAATGCAGAAGGAAACAAAGCAAGGCCACAGGTTACTAACAGACTGGATGCAAGGAGGAAGTTCTTCACCATGAGAGTGGTGAGAGCCTGGAATGGGTTGCCAAGGGAGGTGGTTGAGATTCCATCCCTGGGGGTGTTTAAGGCCAGGCTGGATGAAGCTCTGGCCACCCTGATCTGGAATAGGGAGTCCCTGCCCATGGCAGGGGAGTTGGAACTAAATGATCCTTGTGGTCCCTTCCAACCCTGGCTGATTCTATGATTCTAACAGGATACATCCACGAGTTTAGATGTATCACCTGGGTCAACAAATTAGAGAACTAAACCAATGAGGCACTTTTAGGCAGAAAGCACCACCAGAGCACCACATCCAAGCCACAAAGGAGGCTTAGGGGTCACCCAGGCCCCTCTGAAGGATCCACGAGATGGTCAGGATGCTGCATTTTAATGCTTTACAGAGTCTGGAGCTATTTTGCAGGCTTCATCCGAGGCACATCTAGGCTCACCCTGTTAAATTATGATTTGCTGTGGCATGCCCCTGAGTTGGGACAAGCATTGGTGGGACCTGACAGACCAGCTGTGATGTGACTCCTGGAGATGGGACACACAGCTTCAATGACTTACTCTGTCAAATGGAGCTGAAGAGGAACCAGCATGGCAAAGCAATGGGCTTGAGGAGTTGCAGCAGTGCCTACAAGGTAGCTTTAACATACTATGGGGACATGGTGGCTTTCCCAGGGGCAGGGAACTCAGACATTTGGGTGCTCACCTGCTGGGTGCTCCTCAGCTGAGCCATCTCCCTCTGTGCTGCTGGCCACCACTTCTGTAAGAGAAAAGGAGTTGAGGGGTAGCAGTTTGAAAGAGATGCAGCTCTTAAATGGAGAGATTATTAAACTGTCACTTCTATCCCAAAGGATGGACATTTTCTAGGGGAAAAAAAATATCTGACAACATTCCCATACCTTTTTCATCCGAGGAGAGGGACTCAGCTCCGCTGGAAGGCAAGACAAGAGACACATCAGCAGCTCCATCTCCACACAAGTAGGTATCACTCAGAATCCCACCATGGTGTGGGCTGGAGGGACCTCTACAGATCATCCAGTCCAACCCCCCTGCTAAAGCAGGGCTCCCACAGCAGCTTGCCCAGCCATGGGGGGTTGGAAGCTCTCCAGACAAGGAGACTCCACAACCTCTCTGGGCAGCCTGCTCCAGACCTTCACTGCCCTCCCACTAAACAAGTTTCTCCTCCAGCTCAGACGGAACCTCCTGGCTGCCAGTTTGTGCCCACTGCCCTTTGTGCTGTTCCTGGGCACCACTCACAAGAGCCTGGCCCCAGTCTCTTGCCCCCTACAGCTCCTTTAGCTTTTGCTGAGCATTGCTCAGATGCCCTCTAGAGCTGCTCTTCTGCAGGCTTTCAGCCCCAGGGCTCTCAGCCTTTGCTCCTCACAGAGCTGCTTCAGGCCCCTCAGCAGCTTTGCAGCCTCTGCTGGACTCTCTCCAGCAGTTCCCTGTCTCTCTTGAACTGGGGAGTCCAGAAACGGTCACAACACTCCAGCTGTAGCCTCACCAGCACAGAGCAGATTGGGAAGAGAACCTCATTTGACCTGCTGGTGACATTTCCCCATTCCTCTCCACTGGCATCACTCCCAGCCTGTGGCAGGGAAGCAGAGGCTGAAAGGCAGCTTAGGATGGGAGGGGGATGGTAATGAATCGTCTCCAACATCCCCCCACGGTCCTGGCTCTCACTCTTGCCATGCCAAGGACATCTGGCTCTGCTGCACGTTTCTCACTGGCACAAGTCCTCAGCCCTTGGCCCTTTTGCCAAGTGCCCAGGGGCTGTGTGCCAAGCACCCACGGGTTTTGGTAGCCATCCAACCAATGGTGTTCAGCAGCACAGACAACAGAGATAAACACAGTGGCTTAGACATGCAAATGACTCCAACAGACCCTCTCACACATTCATGGCCTGTAGCAAACCCAGAGCAAGCTTAGTTCTACTGAGAAGAAGAAATGTGCTGGTTCTGCCATTCATGGATAAAGATCCCATCTGGAAAACCTTTCCACCGAGGTCTGCAGAGCTCCACAATGCAGCACCACTGAATAACCACCACCAAAGCTGCTGCTGAGGAAGGGAATTGCAGCAGTTACCACAAACCAGGAGGTGACATCCAGGTCTCCTTTGCTTTGGTGGCACAAGCAAATACCTCAGCCCATCTGCCAGGCCAATGTCCAGTTGGAATGGCAACAGTATCTACACCCTTTCTTGAGAAGGGTGAGAGGTATGATTGCCACCTTAGTGATTCCAAGAGATCACAGAATCCCAGCACGAGAAAGGCTGGAAGGGACCTCTGGAGATCATCCAGTCCAATCCCCCTGCTAGAGCAGCTTGCCCAGCAGCACATTGCCATGGGAGGCTGGAATCTCTCCAGACAAGGAGACTCCACAAACTCTCCGGGCAGCCTGCTCCAGGCCTCCAGCACCCTCACAACAAACAAGTTTCTCCTTCTGTTCAGATGGAACCTCTTGGCCCTGTCACTGGGCACCACTGACAAGACATCCTCTGTCCCTCAGCCTGGAGATGATCCCCTCTGGGGCTGCTTTTCTCCAAGCTCAACAGCCCCAGGGCTCTCAGCCTTTCCTGCCCACATTGATGCTCCAGGATCATCAGCGTCCTCCCGGCTCTGTTGGACTCTCTCCAGCAGTTCCCTGTCTCTCTTGGAATAGGGAGCCCAGAACTGGATACAAGACTCCAGATGCAGCCTCACCAGGGCAGAGTAGAGATGGAGGAGAACCTCCCTGGAAGTCCTGAAGCAAAGGGTTCCCAGATGAAATGATGGAAGCAGGGGAGCTCCTGGATGAAACGATGGAAGCAAGGAGGGTGCTGGGTGAGGAGCAAGAGCAGGGAAAACAACGCTGTGGCCAGTTAGCCACACCAGAGGAACTGGGCAAAGGTTTCACACCATGGACACAAGTGGGATGTTACACAACAGCATCAGTGCTTCCAAACTGTATCTTAAAAACAAATGGGAGGTTACACAAGAGGGTTGTGGCTTCCAAACTGTATCTTCAAAACAGATAAATAATGACCTAGTAGCTGCAGGATCTGGAGCATATACCCCAGGGATGGGGCCTGAGCCAAGAGCTGTTTGTGTAACCTTTCCACCCCTCGCATCGGCCTCCTCCTGAGCTAAAAACAGGGAAGCAGGAAGGAAAAGGCTCCCAAAATCCTCTGTATTAGGAATCATTTCCCTTAATTAACGACGGGAGGGCATCTCACCAGCTGTACCCACACAGCGCTGCAAGAGCTGCAGCGTCAGGATGTGGTTGCCCAGCCCCCGCCGACGCTTTAGCGGGCAAAAGATAAACCAAGCTCCGTTCTAAACGGTCCCAGCCGCCGGTTGTTGGGGCGACCCCTTCGGTGGGAAGCCCGGAAGGGCTACAGAGCGGAGGACCGGAGGAGCAGCTGGGCTGGGCGAACGGCAACCGCCGTGGGGAGCGGCGGGGCCGGTGCAGTGGGGACTGCCGGGGGAGGGGAGCTGCGGGGCCGATGCAACCGGGAGCCCTGGGGGTGAGCAGGGCCAGGGGAACCGAGCCCGTAGTGGGAGCGGGATCGGTGGAACGGAGCCAGGGGCACTGGAGCGTGCGGGGGGAGCGGGGCGGGTGGAGCGAGGACTACCAGAGGAGCAGCGGGGCCGGAGCGACCGAGCCCGGAGGAGGAGCTGGGCCGGTGCAACGGAACCCCCGGGGAGAGGGGAGGAGCGGGACCGAGAGGAGGAGCGGGACCCTGGGAATTCAGCACGGGGAGAAGCGGGGCCGGGGGGAGGGGCGGGAACGCCGCTGGCTCTCTCGGCGCTTTTGTCTGCCGGAGGATGCCGAGCTGGCGGAGAGGGAGGGCTTTGAGACCCCCTGGTGCAGGTGCAAGGCTGAGCTCTGGGCCCCAAAACTGAGCTGTGGGGGTTTCCTTTTTTGGGGGGGAGAGGGGAGAAGAAAAGAGGCAGGGATCTCTCACTGGAGTCCGGTAAGGTGGNGCAAAGGAGCCACGGGGCGGGGGTGCGCAGGGAGGCAGAGAAAGGAGGGCGGGAAGATACAGGGAAGGGCATAGCAGAGCCCGGGGGAGATGCCGAGCGGGGCTGGGGAAGTGAGGGGCTCCCGATGATACTGGGGAGAGCCCCAGGACCCCACTCACACCCCCCATTCCCCGCCTCCGCCCTTATCTCCGCTCACCTGTCGGGCTCCTGCCCGTTAAGGGCCATCGCGGCGGGAGCTGGCGGGGAAAGCACCGAGCGGAGAGAGCGGGCGGAGGGGGGGCGGGGACGGGGGAGGGCACGGCACGGCACGGCACGCCCATGGCATGGGGCCACCCCGGCGGCTCGAAGCGCAGCTGGCAACGAACACCGCCACGGGCACTAGAGCCTGGCCCGCGGTGCCACGGTTACTGAGCACCTCCACCGCCTCCCTGGGCAGCCTCTGCCAATCCCTGACCGCTCTGGCAGCAAAGACGTTGTTCCTTGTCTTCAACCTAACCCTCCCCGGGCTCAATGTCAGGCCATTTCCTCTCCTCCTATCACCAGATACCAGGGAGAAGAGACCAACTCCCACCTCACGACATGGCATGGAATAGAACAGAAAGCCCCGGCTAGGTTAGAGGGTGCTGTGTTTATCCATACCCCATACACACTGTCTATAGGCAGCTGTCCTTGTGCACAGTAAAACAACATCACAGAATGGCTTTGCTTAGAAAAGACCTTTAAGATCAAGTCCAACTCCTACCCCAGCGCTGCCAGGACACCACTAAACCATGTCCCACAGCTTTGAAAGCCCTCCAAGGATGGAGATGCTGCCTTGGGCAGCCTGGACAATCCTCAGGAGGAAGAAATGGTTCCTCATGTCCAACCTAAAACTCCTCGGGGGGAACTTGAGGCCATTTCTTCTCATTTTATTGTTTGTTCCTTGGGAGAACAAACACCAGCTGGCTCCAGTCTCATTTCAGGGAGCTGTAGAGAGCCAGAAGGTCTCCCCTCAGTCTCCTCTTCTCCAGGCTGAACACCCCCAGCTCCCTCAGCTGCTCCTCCCCAGCTCTGTTCTCCAGACCCTTCCCCAGCTTTGCTGCCCTTCTCTGGACCTGCTCCAACCCCTCAATGTCCTTCTCGAAGTGAGGGGCCCAAATCTGAAGCCAGCACCTGAGGTGTGGCCTCAGCCATGCCCTGTTGAGGGGATAATCATTGCCCTGCTCCTGTTTGCCACACTATTGCTGATCCAGGACAGGATACTGGTGACTTTCTTGGCCACCTGGGTGAGCACTGCCTCATCTTCAGCTGCAGTCAATCCCCAGCACCTGCAGGTCTTTTCCACTGGTCATTTTCCAGCCACTCTGCCCCCAGCCTGGAGCATTCCTGGGGTTGTTGTGACCTAAGCTCAGGACCCAGCACTTGGTGCTACTGAACTTCAACCCATTGATCAAGCCTGGGCAGATGCCTCAATAGAGCCTCAACCACATCAACACTTATGCTTAGTAAGTTTCATCTAAAAGCTTACTGAGGGTGCTCATCCCTCTCATCCAGCTCATGGATGAAGGTGTACAGGGTTAAACCTCCTGAAGGAGTGGTCTTGACCCCTCCCCAGGGGTGGGTCTGAACACTACCAGGTGTGGTGGTTTAGCCTGCTCCCACCTCCCATCTAAGATGCCTACAATCAGGGGGACTTCCTCTTCTCTCTCTTTCCCCTGCCTCCTGCTTGGCAGCAATCATCATCATCCCATTTGCCATCACCCACGAGGAGGACAAATCCATTACCATCAAAATCTGGTTGTATCTACACATTTTGTGTCTTGCTTTTTTCCTTCCCTTTACCTTTGTACCTCACCTACCTCACAGACCTTTTATTTATTGTTAAACTTTTCTTCTTTCGACTTCCAAATCGCAGTGAGATTATTTATTTGGGTCTGCTTTACCTTTCCTCTCTCTCCATCTAATTCCTTTCCTTTGGGAAGGAAGGGGGAAGAGGAAAGGGCATCTTATAAGTTGTTATTGGTTCTATCAACTATATTTGAGTCTCTGGGAAGTTTAAATTAGAACTGAGACAAGGTATTAATGACAACTGGCCCCAGTGCTGCACCCTGGAGAACACCTCTGGTGACTGCCCACCAGCTGGGGTTACCTCACCTCTGCACACACCCAGGGCCTGCATATGCCAGCCTGGATATAAAGGCTGCAAGACCATGCCCCAGCAGTGGCAGAGATGAGGCCCACACTGCCAGGGGACAGCAGGTTGTGCCCCAACTTGTGCACACTGGCACATAGGTTGGCACTGCCATACAGGAACCCAAACACTGAACACTGGACAGGAAAGAGCTGCCCTTCCTGACAATGCCTATGCCAGTCCCATGTCCCCTTTGCCAGTCTATGGGCAGGCAGGGAGGAGGAATGCCAGCACCCAGGGTCACCTCAGCATTGCCCTCCATCCTCTGCCAGTTGGAAACACCTTGGGCAGCTCCAAATGCTGCTGGAGTGTTGGGAAAAGGAAAATCCAGCTGCTGCCCTCCCAGCTGGCACGTTGAGATCTGCCCTGAGATTCTGGCAAAGCTGACTGTAGAAAAAAAAATGTAATGAAAAGAGAGGAAAAAACCAGCCCAAACCTGCAGCAGCACAGAAGGGATTTTTTGTTGTTGCTGTTGTTTAAAAATGGAATTCAAGCTTCTCCACCAGAAGCATTTTGGTGCTGCAGTGCTCCTGGAGCACTTCAACTGCTCTGAGCAGTGCAGCAAACCCCATAGAGCCAGCAGCTCCCCTGCCCTGGGAGTGCCAGCTGGTGGCATCCACCTCTGTAGGGGCAATGAAACATCCCTGCCAGAGCCCATAGAACCTGGGGGAGGGCTGCTTGGGGCCATCCAGGCTTCCAGGCAAGGAAACCCTTTGGCCAAGCTTTCACACCCTCACTCCCCACCCCTGCCTGGCTGCTTCCCAACCAAGCACACCAAAAGCATCCAAAGACATCTTGGACTGTGCCCAGCTGAGCCTTTTGGGCAAAGGCCTGTTGGATGCTTCCAAGCTATTCCTTTTGTTTCCAAGCTATTCCTTTCATGCCAAAAGCTCATCTGCCTCAGCCCAGATCTCAGCATCAACACCTTGAGGAGAAATGCCTTTAGTTTGAGAGTGCTGGAGCCCTGGAGCAGGCTGCCCAGAGAGGTTGTGGAGTTTCCTTCTCCGGAGACATTCCAGACTCACCTGAATGCACTCCCATGCAACCTGACCTAGGGTGTTCCTGTGGTAGCAGTGGAGGGGGTTGGACTCTAGAAGTCTCTTCCAGCACCTACCATTCTGTGATTCTATGATCCTCCTGCCCTTGCATCAGCCTCAAAGCAGCTCCTGGGTGCAGACAGCCTATGGCGGTCACCGTCTGAGCACCTGTCCAGGGCACAGTGCAGAGGGGAAAAAAAAGGAGAGAAAGAAAAGATAGGCTGTGTAAACAAACCTAAAGGTGAAAGCAAACATAGTCCCAAAACGTTGTCCCAGCTGCCTTTGAAGTGCTTAGCTCCCACCTCCTCCATATCTCCAGGACAACCCAGACACAAAGCTGGTGGGAACAGGATACTGCCGTTTGTAAAACTGTGATTGGAACCCAACCAAACAAAAAAAACTCTTTACTAGCAGACACCAGGAAAGGGCCATGAAGGGTCAGGTCAGGCAGAGATGAAAAGCTCAGCAGAGTTGCTGAAGGAAATCCCCTCGCAAGCAACACCCTGCAGCTGGACCAAGTCCAGCCTGGAGCAAGCCAGAGGAGGGGGAAAAAGTTCATGGAACAATGACAAGAGCTTGGAAAGGGGAGAGGCAGTGGAGAAAAAGTGCCCATGGTGCAAGGTAAACAATGGGAAAATAAGCAAGGCAGAAATGAGAAGCAGAAGATGGATCTGATCTTCCTGTTGGGTATTCAGAAAAAGGTCTTTCCTGAGGGAGTGGTCAGGCATTGGCACAGGCTGCCCAGGGAGGTGGTGGGGTCACCATGCCTGNGGACAAGTTCTTGCAGGCAGCACTGCAGGGTTTTCCTGCCTCTTCTCTCTCAGTTCCCATCACTGAAGTCTTCTGGGGTAAACCACTGTGGGCAGCCATCCAAGCCTGCACGGAGGAGTCAGGACACAGAATCGAATCACTTTGGCTGGAAGAGACCTTCAAGGTCATCCAATCCAACCATTCACCCACCACTGCCAGGTCACCACTGAACCATGTTCCTCAGCACCACATCTCCACAGCTTCAAAACCCATCCAGGGCTGAGGATCTTAGCACTGCCCTGGGCACTCACAGCTCCTGTGCCAGCCCTGGGGAGCAGCGGTATGAGACACGGAGCAAAAACCAACTCTTCTTTCTCCCTTGGCAGGTTTTTTTTGGCTGTTTTTTCAGTACAGAGGTTGATTGTGACACTCCTTCTCCTCCTGCTTTCTTTTTCATCTTTTTTCCCCTTCTTCTTTTCCTTTTTCTCTTTTCTTTTCTTTTCTTTTCTTTTCTTTTCTTTTCTTTTCTTTTCTTTTCTTTTCTTTTCTTTTCTTTTCTTTTCTTTTCTTTTCTTTTCTTTTCTTTTCTTTTTCCTTTCCTTTCCTTTCCTTTCCTTTTCCCCCAT
>WAAF01020464.1:41884-55846 GCA_013400475.1 Tricholaema leucomelas
GGTGGCCAGGAGGGGCAATGCCATTCTGGGGTGGATTAGAAGGGCTGTGGTGAGTAGGTCAAGAGAGGTTCTCCTGCCCCTCAACTCTGCCCTGGTGAGGCCACATCTGGAGTACTGTGTCCAGTTCTGGGTTCCCCAGTTCAAGAGGGACATAGAACTGCTTGAGAGAATCCAGCACAGAGTCATAAAGACAATGAAGGGAATGGAACATCTCTGTTATGAGGAGAGGCAGCTGGGGCTGTGCTGCTTGGAGAAGAGGAGCCTGAGGGCTGTCCTCATCAATGTTTATAAAGATGTATAGGGTGAGTGCCAGGAGGCTGGAGCCAGCTCTGCTGGGTGATGCCCAATGCCAGCGCAAGGGGCAAGGGATGGAAGCTGTGGCATAGGAAGTTTCATGGAAACATGAGGAGGAATTTTTTCCCTGAGGGTGACAGAGCCCTGGGAACAGGCTGCCCAGGGGGGCTGTGGAGTCTCCCTATCTGGGGACATTCAGAACCTGCCTGGATGTGTTCCTGTGTGACCTGCTCTAGGTGATCCTGCTCTGGCAGGAGGGTTGGACTGGCTGAGCTTTGGAGGTCCCTTCCAGCCCCTGGCATTCTGTGAGTCTGTGACTGAAGCTCCATCAGAGGGCACTTGTGCTGGCTGGTTCCTGCTGGCTGTGCACCATCCCAGCACAACAGTGTGTGTAGTGGGGGTGGGATGCTTAAAATGTATGCAAAGTGAGAGAATTTGCCTGGCTGTACCCAAAGGCTATCCACGGATTCATGGGGGAATCTGAGAGGCTGCCCTGTGCCAGCCTTGGATGTGGGCTTCCATTGTTGGCTGGGGATGCCCATACAAGGGGACATTGTGCACTTAAATCCCCTTTGTCAGGAAACCCAGAGCCTTTTGCTGAAAGCACAAAGGAGTCACATCCTTTGCAGGCTGTCCCTTTGCAATTAGCTTAATAAACTAGCCGTGCTCCAGCTGCAAGATCTGCTCAGCATTTGCCTTATTCATACATGTCCTTCATGCCTCCGCTGAAGAGCTCTTCTTGGATCCCCACCACCAGCTCTGCTGAGCACGGGCCAGCTCCTTATTCATTATGCTGAAATTAGATTGCTCCTCTCCAGCCCTTGCTCCATCCTCAGGTTAAACAAAGCTCTTCCTGCAGCTGCAGGAGCATTACTTATTGATGACAGCAGAATTCACTCCTCTCCTTGAAAGGAAGGGATCAATTTTCATACATTAAGTTTCCAATTCCTAAGCTTCCTCCTCCATAGCATCATACATCATTGAATCACAGAATTGTCTAGGTTGGAAGATCAGCAAGTCTAACCCTTATCCCCTAGCCCTCAGCATCACATCTCCATGGCTTTGAAACCCTTCCAGGGATGGGGACTGTCCCACTGCCCTGGACACCCTGGGCCAGGTCTGCAATGAGCAATAGATGATCAGATTCCTTGTGCCCTCTCAGGCTAACAAGGCTCAGACTCTTCCACCAGCTTCCTTCCTCCTCAGAAGTGCCTGCCCAGTCCCTAGCTCTGCTACAGAGGGTCAGAGGTGTGAAAAGCACCACCAGGAAAGGTGGGAGCTGATGAATGAAGGCCAGCAGGTGGAGGGAGAGGATTCTGCCCCTCTGCTGAGACCCCTCTTGCAGTGCTGGGGCAGCTCTGGAGTCCTCAGCACAGCCGGGGACTTGCTGCAGCAGGGCCAGAGGAGGCCACAGCAATGCTGGCAGGGCTGGAAGGGCTCTGCTGTCAGGCCAGGCTGAGAGAGTTGGGCTTGGTCAGCCTGGAGAAGAGAAGGCTCCAGGGAGACCTTCTGGTGGCCTTGCAGTGCTTAAAGGAGCTGAGCAGAAAGCTGGGGACAGACTTTCGAGCAGGGCCTGTTGGGGAAGGACAAGGTGGGGATGGTTTGAACTGAAAGAGGCAGATTCAGGCTGGAGAGAAGGGAGAAATGTTTGACACTGAGGGCAGTGAGAGCCTGTCCCAGGTTGTCCAGAGAGGTGGTGGAAGTCCCATCCCTGGCACCATTCCAGGTGAGGCTGTTTGAGGCTCTGAGCAACCTATTTGTGCTCGCTCACCTCAGAGGGGGTTGGACTAGAAGAGCTTGAAAGGTCCCTTCCAGGCCAAACCATTCTCTGATTCTATGAAGAGGAGGCAGCTGCAGGCTTGCAGCTCAGCAGGCTATCAGGACTGATTTAATTAATCACCACAGAGACAGAATAGAATCAACCAGGTTGGAAGAGACCTCCAAGATCATCCAGTCCAACCTAGCACCCAGATACTTTGGGCTGGTGGGCAGCTGGTTTGAGATGGGTGCTCGCCAGGGCTGGGTGCTCCCCAGCGCTAGGTGCTGCTGGCTCCAAAGCCTTTTCCTTGTCGCACAGCCTACACCAGCATCTTTCTGGCTGCTGTTAAGCGATCCTTACCAGCACTAAGTCGAAGCTGCCTGCAGATGGCAACAGCTCCCCAGCCTGTCTCATTTGAGAGGGGAAAGGCTCATTTCCTGGGGAAAAAAAAAAAAAACCAAACAAAAAGGAATGATTTCTTGCCGAGGCAGTAAGGCTACAGAGAAGTCAGTGCCCGGTCGCCTCTAAACTGGGTGTGTAGGGTTGTTTAATCCCATCCTAAATGTCTGCTGGGGCTCTCCAGAAAGCCCCTTGAGCTCCTTCTGCATCACTCAGGCAACTTTTAAGGTTATTTTTTGTTCCCGTTTTTGTATTGCAAAGCAGAAATCTGTGAGGTTTGCAGCTCCACGTTTTTCCTCAGCTCCCTACGTTTCCTTTCCCTGTCACACTGAACTGTCCAGCCAGGGTGCAGAAGTGACACAGACACAGCCCTACAAGTGTCCCAGTGTGTGATAAGCCAACCTCACACTCACTTTAGGGTTTTTTTGACAGCTGCACCTTTGGGAAGCTCCATACTTTTTAACCTACTCCGTGGAGGTGTTTAAAGCCAAGTTGGATGAGGCTTTGAGCAACCTGCTCTAGTGGGAGGTGTCCCTGCCAGTGGCATGGGGTTGGAAACAGATGATCTCGAAGGTCCCTTCCAATCCAAACCCTTCTGTGATTCTAGGAAGTTAAAAATGTTTCAGCTTAAGATCCCAGTTCTTGGTGACCTGACTCCAGAAGCTCCAGCACTCCAACACCTCCAGAGTAGGCTCTCCACACTGGATTGATGTTCCTACTGGGTGCACAAAGAGGGCTGTAAGGGGGTTGGGGTTTTTGCCCTAATTAAAAGGCAGGGACTGATTGCTCCTTGTGGTGAAAAAGCAAATAAGGAGAGAGAAGGACTCTGAGCCAGGAAAGACAGGAAGGAAGCCAGAGGGAATTGCTGGATGTGGTGGAAAAGACAGGAAAACACTCTGGCTGTGTCCGACGGGAAGCGGTGCGGAAAGGCAGGTCACTAGGCACATGTGGGACAGCAGCAGGGCCTAGGGAGCAGCTCTGGTGAGGAGCAGCTGAGAGAAATGGGGTCCTCTAGGCTGGAGCAAAAGAGGCTGAGGGGAGACCTCCTCATCACCTACAACTTCTTAAGGGAAGGTTGGAGCAAGTTGGAGCTTGGTCTCTTCTTCCAAGGAACAAGTGACAGGACAAGAGGAAATGGCCTCGAATTGCCCCAGGGGAGGCTTAGATTGAGTATTAGGAACAATTACTGGAAGAGTGGTCAGGGCTTGGAACAGGCTGCCCGAGAATGTGGTTGAGTCCCCATCCCTGGAGGGGTTAAAAAATGTGTAGTCATGGCAATCTGGGACATGGTTTAGTGGCTGTGGTGGTGTTGGGTTGAGGGTTGGACTGGGTGATCTTAGAGAGATTTCCAGCCTTGATGATTTTATGACTATGAAAATGGAGAGAGAGAAAGGGGAGTTTTAGCCAGATGCAGTAGAGTACCACAACCACACAGCACCACAACCCAAACCAGAATTACAGGACCACAGGAGGTTAGGGGCTGGAAGGGACCTCCAAAGATCGAGTCCAACCCCCCTGACAGAGCAGGACCAGAGAATCTAGCACAGGTCACACAGGAACACATCCAGACAGGGCTGGAAAGGCTCCAGAGAAGGAGACTCCACAACCTCTCTGGGCAGCCTGTGCCAGGGTTCTGGGACCCTTACAGTCAAGTTCTTCCTCATATTGCGGTGGAACTTCCTGTGCTGCAGTTCATATCCATTGCCCCTCACCCTATGCCAGGGCACAACTGGGAAGAGTTTGTCCCCTCCCTTCTGACCCCTAGCCCTCAGATATTTATAAACATTGATCAGATCCCCTCTAAGTCTTCACCAGACCAAACAGCCCCAGGTCCCTCAGCCTCTCCTCATCAGGCAGTGCTGCAGTCCCTTCATCACCATTGTAGTCCTCCCTTGGACTCTCTCCAGTAGATCCCTGTCCCTCCTGAAATGAGAGCCCAGAACTGGATGCAATATTCCAGGTGAGGTCTCACTAGGACACAAGAGAAGGGGAAGAGAGCCTCCCTCCATCTGCTGCCCACACTCCTCTTAATGTCCCCCAGGCTGCCATTGTCCTTCTTGCCCACCAGGGCACGTTGCTGTCCCATGCAGAGCCTGCTGTTCAGCAGCACTCCCAGCTCCTTCTCCACGGGGCCTCCCCCAGCTGCCTTCATGCTGCAGCCTCAGCAGCACCATAGAATCACAGAATCATAGAATTACAGAATGGCTGGAAGGGACCTCCAAAGCTCATCCAGTCCAACCCTTCTGCAGCCAGCAGGGACATCCTCCTCTAGATCAGGTTGCCCACAGCCCTGTCCAGCCTCACCTTGAGTATCTCCAGGGAAGAAGCCTCAATCGCCTCCCTGGGCAACCTGTTCCAGTGCTCCACCACCCTCATGATTAAGAACCTCGCTTCCTCCTGCATTTTTCCTGAGGATCAGTGAGTCATTTTGGTTGGAAGGGATCTTTAAGTTCATCCAGTTCAACCTCTTAACCCAGCACTGCCTGGGCACCGCTAAACCATGGCCCTCAGCACTACACCTGCAAGAGATGAGTCCCTTGCCTGCCCTGCCAGGGCGATCATCCCTTTTCCACCCACACTACTGCAGGGTTTTTTTCCTTTTATTTGGTGTCCTAACAAGTTACTGACCTAGCTGCTCTTATTTGTGGCTGTAGCCAGGTGGGGTTGGTCTCTTCTGCCAGGCAACCAGCAACAGAACAAGGGGACACAGACTCAAGTTGTGCCAGGGTAGGTCTAGGCTGGATGTTAGGAGGAAGTTCTTGCCAGAGAGAATGATTGGCATTGGAATGGGCTGCCCAGGGAGGTGGTGGAGTTGCCATCCCTGGAAGTGCTCAATAAAAGCCTGGATGAGGCACTTAGTGCCATAGTCCAGTTGATTGGTTAGGGCTGGGTGCTCGGTTGGACTGGATGAGCGTGGAGGTCTCTTCCCACCTGGTTGATTCTATGATTCTATGAGTCTATGATTTGGGGTGGCTCTTAGGTTCACCTCCAGCTGTGCTGTGTCACCCATGGACTGGTACCCTGCTGAGCAGCAAGGCTGCAGCTGCCTTGCTGTCACAGAGTCACAGAATGCTTTGGGATGGAAAGGATCTTTCAAGCTCATGCAGTCCAGTGAAAAAGAGGAGGCTGAGAGGAGACCTCATTGCTGTCTACAGATACCTGAAATGAGGCTGTGGGGAGGTTGCTGCTGGTCTCTGCTCACAGGTAGTGACAAAACAAGGAGGAATTGCCTCAAGCTACCACTGGGGAGGTTTAGATTGGAGGACATTAGGAAAAAGTTTTTCACAGAGAGAGTGGTCAGACACTGGAATGAGCAGCCCAGGGAGGTGGTGAAATCACCCACTCTGGATGTGTTTAAGGGTGGTTTGGATGTGGTGCTTAGGGATATGGTTTAAGGTGAATCTTGTAGAGTAAGGTTCTAGGTTGGGCTTGGTGATCCTGAGGGGCTTTGCCTGACTGGATGTTCCTGTAATTCTCTGGTTCTGTGACATCCCTTGGGCCATACCATCCATGCCACTGCCAAGGTTGCCAAGCCCAGGGCAGAGAGGGAGAAATGCTTCCTAAGGAAGCAGGTCCCTCCAGCCCTAAGGGAGCCATGTCTAGGGTGGCAAGTGCCTGCTGCTCCTCCATCTGATTGATTGGATGACTTTTAAGTTGACCAGGTTGGGAGGTTTTGGGCTTAAAGTGTCTATCAAGGGCAGGTTTCTTGGTGTGACCTTAAGCTAGCTCATGCCCCTAGCAGCCAGCACTGGTTAAAGGAGGAGAGTCCAGCACAGTTTGTAATCTGTGGTCGTTTCTGGGTGTAAGTGGACCCCAGAGCTGTCCAGAGCCATTAATAACCACCATAAGGAACCCATTGGGAAAGTCCTTCCTAACTGGATCTGCAGGCAGCTATCACTGCCCACCTCTGCCTCTGCCCTCCTTACACAGGCTCCTGAGGAGCACTGAGTCTACAACACCCTAAGAAGCTTACACTCTTGAAATGAGAAGCAGAAGCCAGTGCCATATGCTGTCCATCCAGCCCTTGAAGGGCTTTTTCTCCCTCCCAACCCTTCAAGGCTTCCTTTAATTTTCTCTAGCTCTGTGATTCTGAAAGGAGGAAGAATCTGGAGCATCCCTGGGGCACGGGATGAGCACCCCTGGCTGAACCCCCACTTGTGAGCAGCCAGACATGATTTCAGCTCCTGCTGCTCTCTTGGGGTGAGCTCAGGATGCTCGCAGGCAGCGGGCGAGGAGGCAGGCAGCTGGGCAGGGCTCCTTCATCTGCCTTCTGACTCATGTGAGTCGTGTGGGTGGCAGAGAAAGCACTGGGAGAGAAAGAGGAGTGGGAAAGAATCTGCTGCTATATTTAACCACAAATAATAGGAAGAGACTGAGCTCTTTGGGCTCACGTTGTAAATAACAGTGAGATGAAATCATCCCAGAAATTCCTGACTGGATCATGGCAGCCCCTTGAGAAATGGCATGACTAACCAGGACAATGGCTTGGAAAAGTGTTGTCCCCAGTGAAAAATACCAACAAAACCCCAGTATTAAAAAATAGGGATTTTAGGGAATCCCAAGCCACTGCAGGGATCCTTCCAACAGCCAATATTGTCAATTAGTACCTTTTGCTTGTTGCTGCATCTTAATCCTTTCCAGCACAGATGGGCTCAGCTGCTCGTCCATCCTTCCATGGCATGTTGGTCATCCAAGCATCTCCACCAACCAACCTCCCAAGCGCCTTGCTGTCATTAAGGTGATGGAGCTTGAAATGAGGACAGGCTACAGGAGTTGCAGTTCTGCAGTGTGGAGAAGAGAAAGATTTGAGGAGATATTGTAGTGTCCTTCCAGTATCTGAAGAGGGCTACAGGAGGGCTGGGGAGAGACTATTGACAAGGTCTTGTAATGACATTATGAGGAGTAATGGGTTTGAACTGGCAGAGGGGAGATTGAAACTGGATGTCAGGAAGAAGTTCTTTACAGTGAGGGTGGTGAGACATTGGCACAGGTTGCCCAGGGAGGTTGTGGCTGCTCCCTCCCTGGAGGTGTTCAAGGCCAGGTTGGATGAGGCCTTGAGTCACCTGTTCTAGTGGGAGGTGTCCCTGCCTATGGCTGGGGGTTGGAACTGGATGAGCTTTGAGATCCCTTCCAATCTAAACCATTCTGTGATTCTGTGATTCTATGATTAAAGATGAGCTTGAATCATGGATGCTCCCTGGAGGTGTTCGAGGCCAGGCTGGATGAGGCCTTGAGCAGCCAAATTTAGTTGAGAGGTGTCCCTGCCCAGGACAGGAAGGCTGGAGGAGATGATCTCTTAGGTCCCTTCCATCTGAGCCATTCTGTGATTCTGCAATCATAATGTGATTGGACTGGGCAGAGAAATGGCCACCAGGGCAAATCATCCCTCTGTGAGATGTTCGTCAGTGGTGAGCAAAACCTCACCAGATGAATGGGAGACTTTTTGTGGAGCCAAAGGCTTCAAGTCCTAACTGCAAAAGCATTATTGGAAGCGGGGAACAGGCACACCCCAATCTAAGTAATGGTTTGTGTTGATAGAAGCAAATTCAGCCAGATCAGGACAGGCTGCAGAGATGGCTGGAGGACAACCTCATGAAGACCAACAAGGGTGAGTCTAGGGTCCTGCACCTGGGGAGAAACAGCCTCCTGCAGCAGTACAGGTGAGGAGAGACTTGCTGGAGAGCAGCTTCATAGAGAAGGACCTGGTCAGCAAGTTCTGCATGGGACAGCAATGTGCCCCTGGGGCCAAGAAGGACAATGGGAGCCTGGGGGACATGAAGAAGAGTGTGGCCAGCAGGTCAAAGAAGTTCTCCTTCCACTCGACTTTGCCCTAGTGAGGACACAGCTGGAAGACTGGGTCCAGTTCTGGGTTCCCCACTTAAAGAGGGGCAGGAGACTGCTGGAAAGAGTCCACTGGGGGCTACAGAGATGCTGAGGGGCCTGAAGCAGCTCTGTGAGGAGCAAAGGCTGAGAGCCCTGGGGCTGTTGAGGCTGCTTCTGTGAAGAGATCCCAGACCCCTCTGGGCATTGTGCTGCTGGGCATGCTGCTGTGGGTGCCCTGCTTTAGCAGGGGGGTTGGACTGGATGATCTTCCAGAGGTTCTTCCAACCCCCACCGGGCTGGGGCTCTGTGAAATGAGATACATGAACTGTGACACGGAGCCTGGGAAGCCTGAGAGCACACTTGACACCGATGTCGTTGCCCTGCGATATTTCCACCTTTTATTTATTTGAAGAAAATACATTTCTGTCCTGGAGGACATCCAAACTTGGTAAAAGAAGGACTGATCTAGCCTGGGAAGGAACCAGAGTCACACAGGAGTGTCTCAGCCTCTCTCTCTCTGTTACTTTCTCTGATTTTTGAGAGTCCAACAACAAATACTTGCTGGCAGCAGAGATTTCTGAGCTGTGAGGTAATGGCTTTATTTCTCCCCCCCTCCGTCCTTACATATGCAGAGTCATCTTCTCGTTTCTTCAGCCTTATTGCACTCACAGATGTGCTGGGAAAATGTGAAGTAACAGAGCTCAGTTTTGTGTGTTGAATCCAAAAAGAGCTCTCCCTCAGCAGTGCTGCAAAGCTGGCTGCTGCTGAGCTTTCAGAAGAGCTTCTTCAGGAGTTGCTGCAGACATGGTGAGAAAAAGATAAGCTCTGAAGCTGGTTAGTTTGAAAAAGTGGAGGCTCAGGGGAGACCTCATTGCTGTCTACAGCTACCTGAAAGGAGGCTGTGGGGAGGCTGCTGCTGGTCCCCACTCACAGGTAAACAGTGACAGAACAAGAGGGAATGGCCTCAAGCTGACACTGGGTAGGTTTAGACTGGACATTAGGAAGAATTTTTTTCCCAGCAAGAGTGGTCAGGCACTGGAATGAGCTGCCCAGGGAGGTGGTGCAGTCACCAACCCTGGCTGTGTTCAAAAGTTGTTTGGATGTGGTGCTTGGGGCTACGGTTTAGGGTGCACCTTGCAGAGCAGAGATCTGGGTTGGACTTGGTGATCCTGAAAGGCTTTGCCAGCCTGAGTGTTTCTGTGATTCTGTGATCCTGTGTTTGTGGCAGCTGTTGTGAAGGTAGGTGCAGGGAGGCTGAATGCTGCTGGTGCAGCATCTGCCTCACTAGGGAATGAAAAGACATGAAGGTGTTGCTTGACAACCAGCTGATGACAAGGCAGCCTGGAAGGCCACCAGCAGCCTATCCTGGATCAGCAGTGGTGTGGCCAGCAGGAGGTTGTCCCCCCAGAATGAGCACAGCTGAGGCTGCACCCTGAATGCCGGGTTCAGTTTTGTGCCACTCACTCCAAGAAGGACACTGAGGTGCTGGAGCAGGTCCAGGGAAGGGCAACAAAGCTGGAGAAGGGTCTGGAGAACAGGGCTGGGGAAGAGCAGCTGAGGGAGCTGGGGGTGTTCAGCCAGGAGAAGAGGAGGCTGAGGGGAGACTTCATTGCTCTCTAGAGTTTCCTGAAAGGAGGCTGGAGCCAGTTGAGGTTTGGTCTCTTCTCCTAAGAAGCAAGAGAGAGGGCAAGAGAAAATAGCTTCAATTTGCCCCAGAGGAGGTTTAGGTTGGACATGAGGAACAATTTCTTCCTCCTGAGAGTTGCCAAGCCCAGGGCCAGCCTGCTTAGAGTGATGGTAAAGTCTCCATGCTGGAGGGGTTTCAGTGCCATGTAGGTGTGGTGCTGAGGGCTTAGTGGTGACCTGGCAGTGTTGGGTTAAGCGTTGGACTCAAAGATCTCTTCCACTCAAAACGATTCCATGTTTCTACAAAGAGCCTGTTCATCCTCCATCTCGGCAGCAATTTGCTCCCTAATTCCCGTCAAAAGCCTCAGCTCTCAGGAGATTTGGGTCCTCTGGATTTTCTGATCTGACTGAAGCTGTGAGGGATGAGCTTGTTTTCAGCCAGATCTTTGTCTCCCATCATTGAAAGCTGCACTTCTCTCCACCAATCCATTTGGATTTTGTCCACCACCCAACACTGCTCATCATACTTGCAGCTTTTGGTGTCTCACCCCCAAAAAACAAAGCCTCATCTCCAGTAGGTTTTTCCCAAGTGGTTTTCCCCTACTGGGGGGGAGATATATGGAAGAAAAAGAAGAATGCAGATGTGAAGCATCACTGCATAAAGAGCATTTTAGGTCACAAGGTGCCACGAAGGTGGGTTCAGAGCTCCATAAACATCACAGGGCCAGTTCCATGCCCTATCAAATAATCCTTTTGCCAGCTCAGCTCTTTGGCACCATCTGAAAGATCTGGAATTTGAGTCATTAATGATCCACTGCTCCAAGAGGATTGATGTATTGCTCCAGGGGTCATTTGCTGGATCAATAATTGTCCAGCCCTCATAAGCCTGGAGAAAAGCAGCTTCTGCAGCTCCTTCTCAGAAGCCACTCAGCATCCCTAGGCTTTACTCTGGGTAGCAGCACAGTGGCTTCCCACAGCCTGCAGAGAGCAGATCCCTTTTCCCTCCCTTTTCCCCCTCCAGCCACTTCTTTCCCCAATTGATGGGGCACAGAGCTGGGTCTCAGCCACATTTCCAGGCTGAGCACCCACATGCAGCACGCAGCCCACGCTGGAGGGCCAGCTCAGATGTCAGCTTGCATGAGCTATCAACAGGCTTTAATATTTCATTGAGCTCTGATTGAGGAGCTGCAGCTGATCAGAACAGTTGTTAAATGCAGAGCTTTATTAACGGAGCCATCATCTCAACTGGGTGCCTGCTGTTGGCTTGACACTGAATTTGACTTTTGCTCCCTGGACTGGGCACTGGGGAGGTCACATCACAAATCCTGGGTTTAGTTTTGGGCCACTTACTCCAAGTAGGACATTGAGGGACTGGAGCGGATCTAGAGAAGGGCAACAAAGCTGGGGAAGGATTTGGAGCACACATTTTCAGCTGAGAGACTGGAGGTTGTTCGGCCTGGAGAAAAGGAGGCTGAGGGAGACCTCATTACTGCCTGAAAAGAGGTTGGAGCTAGATGGGGCTTGGGCTCCTCTCCCCACTAACAAGTGACAGGTGGAAAGGAAACAGCCTCAAGTTATGTCAGGGGAGGTTTAAGTTGGACATGAGGAACAATTTCTTCCAGGGTCGTCAAGCCCTGGATCAGGTTGCCCAGAGCAGTACTGGAGTTTATAGAGGGGTTTCAAGGCTGTGGAGATGTGGTACTGAGGGCCATGGCTTAGTGGTGTCCTGGCAGTGCTGGGTTCAGGGTTGGACTGGATGATCTTGGAAATCTTTTCTAACCACAATGATTCTACAATTTGAAGTCTGAAGCAAATACAGCCCCAAGCACAGCACAGACCTGATGCTGAAGCTGGCAACTGACACTGCTGATCCTGCTGGCCATAGGCTGGGCTGTGACCCTGAGGGACAGCGATGGGGCCCCTATAGACAGCCCTTTCTCACTGCCTGGTCAAGTCAACCATAAAGCAGCTGAGGCCAGGGCTGTGCCACACTTCTGCCACCTTCTTGCCTCAGCTCCACATTTGCAGCCAATCTTTCCTGCAGTTCCCAGCAGCCTTCTGGAGGGAGTAATGCCCAGAAAGTGAGGAATATGCAGAACAAAGCCCTGAAGGTGTGGCAAGAGATGGTAGTTTCTGCCAGCAGCCCAGCACCAGCAGCTCCCTCCTTCCCTTCACATTCTTTTTCTGCAAGCTCTGCCCAACACTGTATCACTGCCCAGAACCACCTTCTCCTCCCAGCTTTGACTCTGAACACCTCAAAATTTGGAATCATTAGGACAGGCATGAGTTATCCAAAGTACAGGGATGACAGCAGGGGCATCACTTACAGACGTCAGCAACCAAATCATCCCAGGGCGAGTAAACAGGACGGAGGAAACAAGCACATTACATGTGATGGCCACGTAGGTGGCTGTGCTGCTGGGTATCTGATTTGGCCTGGTCACCTAAAAGGAAACCAAGCAGAACAACACTGGTTACTTCTTGCCATGTTCCATCTTAGTAAGTTTTTCCATGACTAGGTTAGAGCTTCCCCTTCTTTCTCTCTCTTCTGTCTCCTCTCCCCTCCCTCCCCTCTTCCCTCCTCTCCCTCACTTCTCCTTTCCCCTTCCTTTTCCTCTCCCCTCCCTCACCTCTCCTCTCGTCTCCACTCCCCTTTCCTTTTCTTCCCCTTCCCCTCCTCCTCCTGTTCTGTTCTGTTGTCCATTGTTTATCTCCATTCTCCTTCATTCTCCTCTTGAAGATCATCCAGTTCCAACCTTCCTGCCATAGGCAGGGAACTCCTTCCACTGGACCAAGCTGCTCACAGCCTTGTCCAACCTGGAATCCTCTGCTGAGAAGTTTTGCAGCTGACCTCAGGGATAACCAGCAAACAATGCAGACAAGGAGATACAGTGATGGTACTGCAGAAAATGAACGATTTGGACTCCAGAAGTGTGGGCAATGGTCACTACTGGATGACATGGGGAGCCCCTGACCTTGCCATCAGGAGAAAAGCAGAAAAGCTGTGAAACCTTAACGGTAGGACTAAAAACCAACCAAAAGGCAGACTGAAGGGCTCATTTTCATCTGGGCCTTGCACGGGCACTGGGACCCAGCCCTGTTGCTACCTGCTCCAACACTCAGTTGCCCTTTTGCAGTGGGCCTCAGCATCTCGGATTTCCCCTCCTGTGGGTCACTCAGGGCTCAGGTGTCTCCTGCCCTCATGTTCTTGGCTACCACTCACCCTTGGGTACTGTTGATGCCTGCATCCTCCCCATGTCCTCAGGTTCTTTCCCCATTCTCAGGTTTATCCCTACATCCTCAAGTATGGCTCATCCCTGCATCCTTGTGTTCATACCCACATACTCAGGTTCATTCCTTCATCCTTGGGTACCACTCATCCCATATCCTTGGGTTCATCCCTGAATCCTCAGGTACTGCTCATCCAGGCAGGTTTGGACTCATCCCACATGTCTGGGTATTGCTCATCTCTGCATCCTTGGGTGCCACATTCTCACATCCTCAGGTTCATCCCCACACCTTAGGGTTGATCCTTGCATCCTCACATTCATCCTCACATCCTTGGGTACCACATCTTCAGGTCGATCTCTGCGTCCTCAGGCTCACCCTCAAATCCTTGAGTACCACATCCCCGAGTCCTTGAGCTCAGACCACCCCTGGTGAAGGACCCTGCCCCCACCCAGAAGGCACCTTCCAGCTCAGCAGCACGTTTTGGCGACGCATTCATCACGACAGACAGGTGCCGGGGACATCCCAGTGGTGACCTAGCTGGGAGAGGCCGGGCTGGGCGGTGCGGCTGTCGGTTCCCCCGCCGCGCAGCCTGGCCCGCAGCCCGGTCCCGCAGGGCCCCATTATCCTTTGAGCCGCGGCCAAATGGCCACATCAATTTTTCATCGGGAGAAAAACCACCGCGAGCGGATAAAACCGGGAGGGGCACGGAGGAGGAGGAGGAAGCGAGGTGATGCCCAGCAGCTCCAGCGCCTCCGCAGAAGGTGCGCTCTGGGTCAGAAACCGGGGGATGGCGGGCGGGCGGGGACCGGCATCGTGCGGCCGGGGTGGCT
>WAAF01020464.1:56016-85366 GCA_013400475.1 Tricholaema leucomelas
GGCGGGGGTCGGGGTGGGGGTTGGCGCGGGTGTTGGCGCCTGGGGTGCTGCCGCGGATCGCTCCTGGCTTCCGCGGGCGCGGTGGCTGGCACGGAGGCTGGCAGCGCTGCTGGTCCTGCTGGTGCTGGTGGCTGCCGGTTGCGTGCTCCGCCGCCGCGCCTGCTCCGCGCCCCGCCGCCGGCCCCCGCCCGCCTGCCGCCGACCCCCGCCCTGCCCTAGTCCCGTCCCCGGTCCCGGTCTCACCGGGCTGCTAGACGCCGGGAGTCCTGCCGCTGTCACTGAAGAGGAACCGGGGCTGGAGCTGCCGCCGCTGCCCCGCTACGAGGAGGTGAAGCATCTGCCCAGCTATGAGGAAGCGCAGCGGGACCCCCGGCACCCCTCCGGGCACCGAGGAGTTTGCGATTGAGCCCCTGGCCCGCTGCGGACCAAGCACCGCGGAGATGTGCTGCTGGGATGGAGGGACACAGCGGTGGCCATCAGATGTGACACACAAGTGGTGGTCTTCAGGAGAGACGGGATGCTGGACGCAGAGGTCTCCAGGAGGGACACAACAACCTTCCCTGGATGGACATTGTGGACCCCCAGGGGAGGTAGTTGAAGCCCCATCCCTGGAGGCATTGAAGCGCCATGCAAATGTGGTGCCGAGGGACATGGTTTTGCACCAGACTTGACGGAGAGTGGTTGGACTTTTTGATCTCAAAGGTCTTTTCCAATCAAATGGATTCTATGATTCTAACTGTCCCTGGGACAGTTGCTTGGACACCAGGCTTTGCAAGAAGGGACTTGCAGAATTCCAAGAGAACGTGGCCTGCAGGACACCAGGACCCACAGAGGAATGTGCCACCACGCCTGTCACTCAGATGCTGCTGTTCCCACTGGAACAGCCTACAGGACACCAGAGCTCCTTCTAAAAGGCCATGCCCCAGTCCTGACGGGACCACTAGTCTGAGGCAGCTTCTCCTGCCCACCAGCCCGGAGCATGGACTGGGCAGCATGGTGGGCAGATTCTGCTCCTCAGCTCCCAAGCCCCAGTGCAGGCTGGCTGAGAAGAGGAATAAATCATGCAGGAGAAAGCTGACTTGGGGACATTACCTCCAGCATGATGCTATCACCTCCAGTATGATGATTTGCTCTTCCTGAGGTGGTGAGCAGAGCTGGTTGCAGTTGTCCAGCTCCTCTCACCTGGGCATGTGCCCTGGGAACATGGAGTGTGCCTGTCTGCGGAAGCAGCAGGAAACCACATGCAGGGCACCATGGACACCACTGCATAGAGTTGGCCTGGTGGCACAATCCTCCCCCCTCCTGCACCCGTGGGTGGCAGAGGTAGGTTCCTAGTGGAAAACAAGATGAGGCTTGCCCTTTGGCATCATGCTGTGGTTGTACGAGGCCTTGTCTTTGTCAGGCAAGGCAAAAAGGAGAACCTCCAAAGCTCACTAATAAAATATGAGTACCTCCTGGTCCTGTGCTTTTTGTTCCACTGAGGTGACCTAGGATCACTTCTTCAAGGGAAATGAATGGCTCAGTTCAGATCTCAGTGCTGACCACTGCCAGGTCTCCTGGCCACCGACCCTTCCTAAAAGCAGCTACCTTGCTCTGTGGGGGTCAGCTAAAGAGCTCCCTGCTAGAGTGGGCACGAGATGCACTCCTCCTCTTGTAGGCAAGGCTGGAAAGCTTTTGAGGTTCAAGAGAGATGTTCCTCATGCTGCAGAAGCAGTAGGTGTTTGCTGAGGGACATCCACTCTGACATTGTATTCTGGGCAGGCTGAACTGAGAAAGCAACTTGGAGAAGTCATTTTGATTAGAGAAATCAACAGCTCCTTCTCCACCTCCTTTTTCTCTGCCAAAATACTTGGGCCAAGGAGAACACCCTGAGATCGAAAACACCATGCGGAAAGTATGGCCCAGAGGTGGCATCTGTGGGGAGGAGCAGGAAGCACAGGTGAGCCTCAACTGCCCACCAAGGGATTGCAGCCCATGGATGGCATCTTCAGGACCAAGCTGAGGCATCCTCAGGGTCAAGCATCTTCTCCACTGGCTGCTGTCCCAGGAGGGCTCTGTTATTTACACAGTGAAGAACCCAGAAGTTTGTGTGGTTCAGGGCTGGGTACGCATGGGAAAAACTCGATGTGATCAGTAATAAGTATGTTAAGGTCCTCATCCTGCTTTGGCCTAGAAGCTTAAGAACCTTTCCTATCACCTACAAACACAACAATCCTCCAAGATCAGATCTGATGTGGCCCTGGGCAGCCTGATCCAGTTGGAGGTGTCCCTGCTGACTGCAGAGGCACTGGACAAGATGATCTTTGAGGGTTCTTTTCAACTCGATGCATTCTGTGGATCTGTGAATCTTGTTACACCTCTGTGAATGACAGCACCAGCACCACTGAAGGGCCACCAGTGTGACAGCACCTTTGGAACCCTGGCACCCAGTCTGCTGTTCCCTCTCAGCTTCACTGTTACATGTGCATTTTTAATGAGCTTTTACACCATTTGCTGCCTCTGCTACACTTCCAAGTGACCCAAGAAAAAAAGACTGAGCTGAGCCCCTCAGCTTTGTTCTTGGCTTGTGCTACACATCTGAGGCAGGCTTCATAAAGCTCAGATTGAACAGCTGCCACTGGTGATAGTTTGGTCTCCATCCTGCAATCAGTAAAGCTCTTTCTGCAAGTCAGAAGGTGTTCACTCTGCTACATGTCAGTCCACCAGAACAGTGTGGAGCTTCAAATGCTCAAATGCTGCTTTATTTAGCAGGGAGGTGGATCAATGGAGATCACCTAACACAGCAGCAGGAGACAGAACTCTGTCCCTGTTCTCAGAAAGAGATGTAGGAACTGTGAAAATAAACCA
Source organism: Tricholaema leucomelas (assembly GCA_013400475.1). Taxonomy (NCBI): domain Eukaryota; kingdom Metazoa; phylum Chordata; class Aves; order Piciformes; family Lybiidae; genus Tricholaema lacrymosa; species Tricholaema leucomelas. The sequence continues at coordinate 58,864 of WAAF01020464.1, forward strand.
CCAAAGAGAAGAAATTTCCCAGACAGACAGATCCTGAACTTTGATGGAAATGTTTGAAAGATCCATGCCATACAGTGCCAGCTGCTCTCAAGGGCTGGGTTGGCTACCAGCTGAGTGACAGAGGCTCTCCAGGAAACCCATTGCCTTCTCAAAGGGAAGAGAAAAGGTAGAAGGCAGACTGATGGGCTAGGGAAGAAACTAACCCATCTGGGATGGAAAGAAGAACAAATGCCATGGTATAGAGACACAGGGACACAAACCAAGATGGAACTCAAGCCCTGAGGGCAAGCATGGCATCACTGGCACCACTGATGCTAGGGGCAGGCATTGGGCAAGTCCCAGACTGTGGGAACTACATTCAGAAGCTGGATTCTGGATCTGGATTGACAAACACAGGGATAGATTTGGAAGGCAGAAGGGACAGAGTCTTCCTGGGACAGCAGCCAGGGAAGAAGTGGCTTGAGCCTGGGGATTCCAGCCCCTTTTGAAGCCTTCAGCACTCAGAGTTGGATGAATTTGTCTTAATGCAATTTAAACAAAGCTTTGCTGAGGTCTTTGAAGTTGCAGAAAAAGCCAAACTACTTAACCAGGTGCTGAAATGGGGAAATTGGTACTTAGAGACAATCAAGGTTAAATCAAGTTAATGGCAATGACAACTTAAAAGCCATTAATGGGAAGAGAAAAGTGAATTTCCCAATTTTTTGTCATCCCTGTTTTGTGGACCACAAGGCAGCTTGGGGAAAGGCATCAGAAGATAAGCAGAGCTCAGGATGAGACCAGTCAGTACAGCACTCTGCCCCAACTACTCCAATTCTCTCTCCTGCTCCACACAAACTGCTTGCTGAGGGCTTTTTATTTACATTTGCCAAAAGAGAAGAGCACAAAACTTTGCAGAGCAGCACTTCTGGAGGTGGTGAGCAAGGGTACAGTCACTGCTGGACAGTTACGCTGGCTCTCACCGCAGGGCCGGCTGCTGCTCGTTCTCTCTCTCTAGCCATTTCCATCTCTATCTTGGCTTGGATTTTAGTCCAGTCGACTTCCAGCTGCAACAAAAGTGAGTGCAGAGAGGTGAAACTCATGGCATAACTTGAAGACAAAGAGTGGCCAGATCAAGCATTCAGGTGCAAGTGACAACTTGTACTAACGGCATGCACGAAGGCACAGCTGAGTTCTACCCAACTCACCTTCGAAATACAACAAGACTGGGCTGTTTTAACAAATATGCACCCATCTCAGTGTGCCTGTTGGACAGGGCAGAGACTGTCCCTCCTCTTCCTGGCTCTATTAAGAAGAGTATGGCCAGCAGGTCAAAGGAGGTTCCTTGCCCACTGTTCTGTGCCCAAATCAGGTCACATAGAGGGTAATGGATCCAGTTGTGGACTCCTCAGTTTAAGAGAGACGACTGGAGAGAGCACAGTGGAGGCTGTAAAGCTGATGAGGGGCCTGGAGCAGCTCTGTGAAGAGCAAAGGCTGAGAGCCCTGGGGCTGTTGAGCCCGGAGAAGAGCAGCCCCAGAGGGCATCTCAGTAATGCTCAGCAAGAGCAAAAGGAGCTGCGGGGAGAAAGAGGTTGGGGCCAAGCTCTTGTCAGTGGTGCCCAGGGACAGCACAAGGGGCAATGAGCACAAAGTGGAAGCCAGGAGGTTCCATCTGAGCAGGAGGAGAAACTTGTTTAGTGTGAAGGTGCTGGAGGCCTGGAGCAGGCTGCCCGGAGAGGTTGTGGAGTCGCCTTGTCTGGAGAGCTTCCAAATTCCCCTGGGCATTGTGTTGCTAGGCAAGCTGCTGTGGGTGCTCTGCTTTAGCAGGGGAGCTGGACTGGATGATCTCCAGAAGTCTCTTCCAACCTCACCACTCTCTGATTCTATAAGTTGTATCTAATTTAAATGTAATGACACCTGACCACTGAGAATGTAGCTCTTGATCAATAATACATGCAGTGATGTCTCTGTCTGCACCTAAGGTCCCCCAAGTAACCTGATGGTCTATTACATTAGTTATCTGCTATGACAGAAATCAGATTTCTGCTTGAAATTTGTCTTCTCCCTCGATAAATGTTTTAGCTTTACCCTGGCATTCCTCCAGCTGCAGAGAATCATCAGCTCCTGGCTCTATTTTATTTGAGTGAAATTTCAGACAATATGCAGGGGGGTTGGATTTGTTTCCTCACAGCAAATGAAACTTTAAAAGTGTTTAGAGTAGGGACTATATCCCTGGTATCAACACAGGCTGGAGAGGACTTACGGGTGCTGGGGGGTGCAAGGCTGGACATGAGCTGGCGCCAAGCACCACCAGCCCAGCCCCAGCCTGTCCTAGGCTGCATCTGTAAGTGGAACAGGGCCAGGGAAGACCACAGCAATGCTGGCAGGGCTGGAAGCCCTCTGCTGTGAGGTCAGGCTGAGAGAGTTGAAGTTGTTCAGCCTGGAGAAGAGAAGGGTCTAGGGAGACCTTCTGGTAGCCTTGCAGTGCTTAAAGAGGCTGAGCAGAAAGCTAGGGACAGACTTTTGTGCAGGGCCTGTTGGGACAGGAAAAGACAGGCAGGTTTAAACTGAAAGAGGTAGACTCAGGCTGGAAAGGAGAAATGTTTGATGCTGAGGGCAGTGAGAGCCTGTCCCAGGTTGCCTAGTGAGGTGGGAGATGTCCCATCTCTAGGACCATTGCAGGTGAGGTTGTTTGGAGATGTATGCAACCTGATCTAGTTGCAGCCATCCCTGCTGAGTGCAGGGGGGTTGGACTCGATGACCCTGAAAGGTCCTTTCCAACCCAAATCAGTCTGTGGCTCTATGTTCCATGTTAGAGCAGAGTCTACCACTTGTCTTTCTTTCCAGCAATGCTTGACATTAAAGAATGGCTCAGGGTGCACCTGATGACCAGAAAAACATGTCAGAAAACTGGGCAAAGACTGTGAAGTTGAGCTTCACTGCTGGAGAATTAAGCCTGTCAGTGATGGGATGGGAAAAGAATCTCAAGTGCTGCAGAGGGAATTTTCAGCATAGCTGTTACTCTGTTAACTAAGTCATGAAATAACACAGCAGATCCTCTCTGAGGGAGGACATAGCTGCCCGGCCCCCATGCTCATGTGAAGAGATTAATCCCTCATTTCAGGATGCATTTACTGGCTCCAGGTGCTTTGCATCTGATGCCTGCAATCTTTATGGAGCTCTCAGAAGGAATGTGTTTGCCTTCCCAGATGTCACCCAGATGCTAACCATCCCACGTACAGATAAGGCCCATTCTAGGAGCTACTTGCCTGTAGGGCCAACAAGCCTTGCCAGTGACACCTGGTAACTGCCAAGGCAGTACATATCAGCTCTCAGGTGTGAGTTGTTACAACTAAGCATGTTGTTTGGATTCCCTGATTGCAGATCTCAGCTGCACTAGACAGGAGAGGTAAAAACTCCTTATTTAAGGCTGAGCTTTAGGTGGTGAAAGGGAAACCGAGACCCTTTTTCTTCCCCAAGGAGGAAGGCTACCACAAAATCTTGCTGCTTCTCCTCCATGCCCTTGGTATTTCCTTATAAATCTGCCTGACTTGCATTAACAATTTAGCTGCCACTGTAGCAAATACAGATTCACAGTCTGCATTGGGTTAGAAGGGACCCTCACAGGCCATCTACACAGAATCACATAAACATTCAGGCTGCCAAAGCCCCTAGGATCACCAAGTCCAAGCCTTATCTACACTCTACAAAGTTCTTGAACCATATCCTCAAGCACCACATCCAAACAACTTTTAAACACAGACAAGGGTTAGTGACTCCACCACCTCCCTGGGCAGCTCATTTCAGTGCCTGGCCACTCTTGCTGGGAAAAAAATTCTTCCTAATGTCCAGTCTAAACCTACCCAGTAGCAGCTTAAGGCCATTCCCTCTTGTTCTGTCACTGTTTACTTGTGAGAAGAGACCAGCAGCAGCCTCTTGTAGTCAGGGGGATTGTTGTTTCCCTGATCTGCAATCAGGGAATCCAACTACAGCAGACTGCCCAGGGCCACAGCAAGTCTGACCTTGAATGTCTCTAGGGACAGGGCGTCAATCACATCCCTGGGAAATCTGTTCCAGTATTTCACCACCCTCACTGTGAGGAACTTCTTTAACCTTGAACTTTACTTTAAAATCTGCTTCATTATGTAGGTTTCCCCTTAGTTCCATGTCCAGCTCACAAGACCTCCAGAACCTTGAGGAGGGCAAATTTAGACTGGAGATTAGGAAGAAATTCTTTAGAGTGAGGGTGGGGAGACAGTGGAACAGGTTGCCCAGGCAGGCTGTGGATGCTCCCTCTCTGGAGGTGTTCAAGGCCAGGCTAGATGGGGCCTTGAGCAACCTGGGCTGGTGGGAGGTGTCCCTGCTCATGGCAGGGGGGTTGGAATTCAACAGTCTTGAAGATCCCTTCCAACCCAAACCAACCTATGAATCTATGGACATGGATGTGGAAAAGGACTTTTTTACCCCAGGAAACTTCTGCAGTCTGAAAACCATGTTTGAAGATTGAGGATGAAACAGGTTCTGCTCACACCTTGGCACTGCCAACCTGGTACTGCTTAGAAGGACATTCAGAAACTGTAGCTTTCTCAATGACTTCAAGAGAGCATCATCTAAAAAGCCTCTTTCAGCAGCTTGAGGGTATTAAGATTATTTTTGCCCTATAATGGATCTGAAGTGTGAAGAATCCACACTTCCAGCACAGCAGCTCACACTGCTGCATGAGAAGAGTGCTGGGAATCTGCTGGTTCACTGAGGCTGGATATTGAGCAGATTTTTATCCTTGTGTAGCAAATGAAACATCCTTAGAAGTGCTAAAAGGTAATGAATGGCTAGAAACTGAGCTCTGTTGAAAGTGTAATGAGCACTGACCAATTAAAGCATCTGAGGTAACAGCTCAAGATGTGTTTCCTGAGCCATCAGAAGAAAGGATCTTGAAGATCTGTGAAAGGCTGATGGCACTGAAGCCTTTGACACTGCTCCCCACAGAATTCTCAGGGCCAAACTGACTGCTGATGGCTTGGACTGGCACAGCTCTGCTGGATAAGACACTGCTGGATGAAAGGGCCCAAGGGGTAGTGGTCAGTGGAGCTAAATCCAGCTGGTGGCTGGGCACAAGTGGTGTCCCCCATGGCTCAGTATTGGGACCACTTCTGTTTAACATCTTTCTTGATGACCTTGAAGACACAGAGTGTGTCAGCAGTGAGTTTGCAGATGACACCATGTTAGGTGGCAGAGCTGATCTGCAAGAGGGTAGGGAGGCTCTACAGAGGGATTCGGATAGATGGGCAATGTCAATGGCATGAGCTTCAATAAGGTCAAATGCCAAGTCCTGCACTTGGGCCACAACAGCCCCAAGCAATGCTACAAGTCTGGGGCAGTGTGGCTGGAAAGCTGCTGGCAGAAAGGGACCTGGGGGTTTTAACAGACACACAACTCAATATGTGCCAGCAGTGTGCCCAGGTGGCAAAGAAAGCCAAAGGCATCCTGGCTGAGATAAGAAATGCTGTGTCCAGCAGGAGCAGGGAGGTGACTGTCCCTTGGATTCAGCACTGGTGAGGCCATACGTCAATCGCGGTGTTCAGTTTTGGGCACCTTAGTACAAAAGAGATGTGGAGGTGCTGGAGCAGAGGAGGGCAAGGAAGCTGTGAAGGGCCTGGAGAGTAAATCTGATGAAGAGCAACTGAGGGACCTGGGGATGGGTAGTGTGAAAAAGTGGAGGCTGAGGTGAGAATTCACGGCTGTCTGCTGCTACCTGAAAGGAGGCTGTGGAGAGATTGGTGCTGGTCTCTGCTCACAGTTAATTAGTGATGAAACAAGAGGGAATGGCCTCAAGCTGACACTGGGTAGGTTTAGACTGGACATTAGGAACATTTTTTTCTCAGCAAGATTGGTCAGGCACTGGAATGAGCTGCCCATGGAGGTGGTGGAGTCACCAACCTTGGCTGTGTTTAAAAGTCGTTTGGATGTAGTGCTTGGGGCTATGCTTTAGGGTGCACTTTGTGGAGCAGGGATCTGAGTTGGACTTGGTGATCTCGAGAGCTTTTCCAACTGGAATGTTTCTGTGATTGAAATGACCTGCTGCTGCTGGAGAGGGTTTCCAGAAGTCTGATGAAACTTTGTGTTACATCTTTGTCAGGTTTGACAGCATGGTTTGTAGCTCACTCAACCTATATTTTCTGGACACCTCAAGGTTGTTCGTGTTGCCATCCATCAAATAGCATTCAAATGCTGGAGACATTTTCTCCAGAGGTTCCTTCCAATCCCTACCATTCTATGATTTAGGAGGTACACATACTCTCTGTGCCTCCACTTGTCTAGCCCTTACCAGGTATTAAATAAATCCATTCTTAGCCTGCCACCCACAACTCCCACTAGCCGAGCAGCCACACTCCAAGCTATCAGCTTGCACTCAGATGGAAAACTTTAAGATTTGTGCCCACATCTGAACCAAAGGAGGAAAAGTTAACAGCTTGAAGAGGACAGACTGAGACTGAAGATTAGAAGGAAACTCTTGGCAGTGAGGGTGGTGAAACACTGGCATAGGTTTCACAGGGAGGTTGTGGCTGTCCCCTCCCTGGAGGTGTTCAAGGCCAAGTTAGATGAGGCTTTGAGCCACCTGAACTGGTGGGAGGTGTCCCTGCCCATGGCAGGGAGTTGGAACTGGATGATTTTTAAAGTCTTTCTCCAACCCAAACCAGTCTATGAATGAATTCTCCCCTTCCCTCCCAAACTGGCCACCCAGATCAAGCTGACCTAAAGCTGCAGGAATGCCTGTGAGGAATACTTACACCTTCTGCATACTGCAAAAACCTTCTGTTGGTTTCAGTTTTCCCAAAGCCCTCTAGGAACTTCTGTCGATAAGCCAGCACTGTGTCAACGTGCGTCTTGTGCTTCACTGCTAGCTCCAGAGCCCTGGAACACAACAGAAATAGGCTTGTCAGGCCCTCTAAATGCTCTGACACAACCACAAGCACCATGGCTTTGCAAAAAGAGATGCTGAAAAGCCTCTGAGCTGCAGGCAAAGATTCCTAATCTCTGGTGCCAAGCAGTATCAGTCATGGGGCGGTTAAAAGTAGCCAGCACAGGAGATTGTCTCCTTTGCTTGAATGTGTCCAGAGAAGGGCACCAAGGCTGGTGAGGGGGCTGGAGCAGAGCCTTGTGGGAAGAGGCCAAGGGAGCTGGGAGTGTTCAGCCTGGAGAAGAGGAGGCTCAGGGCAGACCTCATTGCTGTCTACAACTACCTGAAGGGAGATTGTAGCATTGTAGCTAGGTGGGGTTGGTCTCTTCTCCCAGGCAAGCAGTGACAGAACAAGAGGATACAGCCTCAAGTTGTGCCAGGGCAGGTTCAGGCTGGATGGTAGGAAGAAGTTCTTCACAGCAAGAATGATTGGCATTGGAATGGGCTACCCAGGGAGGTGGTGGGGTCACTGTGTCTGGAGGTGTTTAAAAGGGGGCTGGATGAGGCACTTTGTGCCATGGGCTAGTTAATTAGAAGGGTTAGGTGACAGGTTGGACTCAATGATCTAGACAATCTTTTCCAGCTGGTTAATTCTGTGATTCTGATGTGTGCTCTGAAAAACACCCAACCATTCTTTCTGCTGACAGCCTCACCACAGGGCTGCAGTTTGACACGATCACTCTTCTTATTTCAAAGTCACTGGCAGCCCAGAGCCAGATGTGTGCTGGCTGAATCCAGAGCAGGGAGAGCAGCAGCACACGGAGGGGATTCTGACCCTCTGCTCTGCTCACACCACACCTGCACCACTGCCTCCAGTGATGGGGCACACAGCACAAGAAAGATCTGGAACTACTGGAGGAGCTCCAGAGGAGGCCACAAAGATGACCAGAGGCCGAAGAACCTACCCTATGGGAACAGGCTGGGAGAGCTGGGGCTGTTCAGCCTGGAGAAGAGAAGGCTCCAGGGAGACCTTAAAGAAGCCTGCCAGTACCTGAAGGGGCTGCAGGAGAGCTGGGGAGGGACTTCTGACAAAGGCTGGGAGTGGCAGGATGAGGGATAATGGCTTGAAGCTGGAAGAGGGGAGATTGACAGTGGAGATGAGGAAGAAATTCTTTCCAGTGAGGGTGGTTAGACACTGGCACAGGTTACCCAGGGAGGCTGTGGATACCCCCCTCACTGGAGGTGTTCAAGGCCAGGCTGGATGAGGCCTTGAGCAATCTGGGTTAGTGAGAGGTGTCCCTGCCCATGGCAGGGGGGTTGGAACTGCATGATCTTGAATGTCCATTCCAAGCCAACCCATTCTGTGATTCTATGATCACTCTTATTTGACAGATACTGTTTTCAGATGACACATACGAGGCAACATAACAACTCCCCCACAGATCTGTGGGGGCAAACCAACTTTTTGCCCACATTGATACAGATATAAGAGGGAAATGACCAGTAAATAGCCTGAAAGATCCTGTTAGAAAGCGTGGGGGTTTGTTTGAAAGGAGAAATTCCTCCTTTGTTTTCTCAGGCCTAATTCATATTTCATCCACCTACACAGTGGTGGGAGCCTGAATTGCCACGTGTCTATTTTTAGCAACAAGACATTTCAAAACAGCTTTAATTCTTGGAGGGTCACCCATAGTTTGAGGTATCACCAAGGACTTTGCACTGAATGAGAAAGCAGAATGTTATTTAAAAAGGCTTCCAAGCATGTTTTGGACTTCTGTCCCAGGGTATTTCTGTCTTCTAAATACGGCAGGAAAGCAGAAGTTACTTCTCTAGTTACTTACAGAATGGCTCAAGTTGGAAGGGACCTCAGAGCTCATCCACTCCAACCTCCCCACCATGCCCAGGGACACCTCTCAGCTAGACTCAGCTGCTCTAAGTCTTTTCCTACCTAGCCTTGAACATCCCCAGGCAGGAGGCAGCCACAGCCTCTCTGGGCAGCATATTCCAGAGTCTCAGCACTCTCACACTGAGCAACTTCTTCCTCAGTTCCACTCTAACCCTTCTCTGCCTCAGTAAAACTCCCTCTGGAGCCTTCCTGCAGGATCCTTTCAGGTACTGGCAGGCAGCAATAAGGTCCCCCTGGAGTCTTCTCCTCTCCAGGCTGCACACCCCCAGCTCTCTCAGCTTGTCCTCACAGCAGAGCTGCTCCTGCCCTTGGATCATCTTTGTGGCCTCCTCTGGACAGCACAGGTGAGCCTCGACTGCATGCTCAGCGCCTGCCCCCAGCACCAGTGGTGCCAGTGGTGCCATCCTTGCCACTGGATTTGAGGAAGAACTTCTTCCTCAGCTTCAGTCTAACTCTGCTCTCCCTAAGCTTCAAACCATTCCCCCTTGTCTTGTCTCTAGACACCCTCAGTGAAAGTCCCTCTGCAGTCTTCCTGCAGGATCCCTTCAGGTACTGGAAGACAACTCTAAGGTTCCCTCTGCATCTTCTCTTCTCTAGGCTGTGATTTACTTCATATTTGGGCAATCACAGATAGGAAATCAGTCAGCTCATCATCTTCCAACAAGCCAGCTGGTGTCCCTGCCCATGGCAGGGGGTTGGAACTCAATGATCTTTAAGGTCCCATCCAACCCAAACCACTCTATCAACTTATGAATGCATGAACTAAACTAAATCATCTAGAGGTTACCCTAGTAAGGCTTTACAGATGTGGCACAGGGGTGCCCAGGGAGGTCGTGGATGCCCTTGAGCAACCTGGGCTGGTGGGAGGTGTCCCTGCCCATGGCAGGAGGGTTGGAACTGAATGATCTTTGAGGTCACTTCCAACCCAAGCAATTTCATGAATTCATGATGTGTTGGAAGAAATGTTACCTGTCCCAGTTGTAAAGGTTAATGTTGACTTGAATAGCTTGATAAATTAGGCCAGCTTGAAGGAGGAGGGTTTCAGCTTCCTGGGTGTTTCCACTGAAGAGCAGGATGTGAGCCATCCTGGACTCTTTGGATGGAAGATCTTTGATGGAGTTGATGTACTGAACTTTGTCAATCTGTTAATGAGAAGTAAAAGAGTTTAATTAAGGGAATGACTAATTAAAATGAGTATTGCAACGACCTGATGGGCAACAACAGCAGTTCCTTACCTCCCCAATGGACGCATAGGCGATCTCCGCTGTAGCCATCTCTTTGTTGGCAACTGCCATAGCAGCCAAGCATGCCCACAGAGTTTGATCCTGCAATTGAAACCAAATGCAGCTCCTAAAACCTCAGCTACTTTCTATCATGCTAAAAAAATGACTTCTTAAAGGAAGCACAGAGGCCCTGAAAATAATGTAGAACAAGGCCACGTATGGCATTTATGGCACTGTGGTCAAGGCTTCTTATGAGGAAGTCACTAATTATTTCTCAGAGCTCCTTATACAAACATTGATGTGATCAGCTGATGCCATCAGTTATTAGCTCTCAGCATCTCAGCCAGCAATGAACTCTTGCCATGGCATCACTTTATGATCTCCTGACCCTCTACTCTGCCCTCGTGTATGGGATTTGCTGGAGAGGGTACAGCAAAGGGCTGCAAAGGTGATTAGAGGACTGAAACAGTTCTCTTATGAAGAAAGGCTGAAGGACTTGGGGATGGTTACCCTGAAGAAGACAGGAGGGAAATCTTATAAATCCTGAAAGTTCAGATTGAAATAATGAGAGACCAAGTTTTGAGGAGATTTTTCTTGCTGCTTTCCCTCTCCTCAGAAGGATGGCCTATTTTCTTCCTGCTGATTGGAAGTACTTTCAACTGTGCCCCTGGGCTGCCAAAATCGGCAAAAGAGCCTCTTATCTCCATGAACAGTTTATCAGTCATGAAAGATAAAGAGCTCGAGACAAGACTTGCTATGCTGGCTCTCTGGTTGCCTTGATGAAAGGGGATTCCAGGCCATCCCTCAAGCCAAGCACCAAAGAAAGACTATTCACATCATCTGATTTAGGTTGGTTTAGGTAAAAGCTTTGGTTTGTGATCAGTGGAGAAGTCTTCAAAGAAGTCTTCACAAAATTTTGTTTTGTGATCAGTGGAGGAGGAAAAGTCATAGAATCATGAAATCAACCACGTGGAGAAGTTTTCAAAGACTGAGATTCATAGATTCATAGAATGAATTGGGTAGGAAGAGACCTTAAAGATCATCCAGTTCCAACCCTTTGCCATGGGCAGGGATATCTCCCACTAGATCATGGTGCTCAAGGCCTCATCCAACCTGTCCCTGAACACCTAAGTTACCAAAGCTGGATGCTTAAAACTGGATGATGTGAATATTCCCCAATCTGAAAATACTCTTTTACAGCTTTTCTGGAGAAAAAAGCTTGCTTGTTGAGAGATGAGGAGGAGCTCCTAAAAAAACAGGAGAGAGTACAACCATGCCCAACATACTGGCATTTCAAAAACCGAAACACCAACCATGGTAAACATTTTGCCTTTTAAGTAGAATTGAAGTCATCTGGGGGAACTTTGCTCCTATGAATGAAAAGTTTGACCCCAAAACTCCTTGAATACCTTCATATTAATCAGAAATAAATGATATTATGAACATTACTACCTAGTTTATTATTCAAGATGACTCAAGTTAACATAAGATTGGATTTGACATCCACAATCCCAGTTCCCATTGCCATATACTGGAAGCAAAGGGATAATTAACACATTGAAAGCCCCAAGTTATCTGAGTGTGCAGTGATTCAGTAATGCAAAATCAGAAGTATCTGAAAGGCACATAGAAGGTCATGATAGGAAAGTGATGTACCCTTTTCTAGGAGGTAACGGGGGAAAGGAAGCAGAGTTTGGGGAGGGATTTTTGTTTCTCTGCTTTAAAGACTACCAGACTCACCTCATCTGTTGCTGTTGCCTAAACACACACAAATGAAAGCAAAGGGAAAAAAACAAACAAAAAACAAAACTAAGTGAAGTAAAACATGAAAGAAGCATCCAAGAAACTGCATGTGGAGGTGAAAATAATTTTTAATTGGTTATGTTAAGGTCTAGTCCCCAAAAATTAAGCTCATGACTTAGTACTGGGAGTACCTAAGTCAAATCCATCTGGGCTTTGAGGTGAATATAGAGTTGTGGTCAACAGCTCAATGGCCAAATGGAGAGAAGTGACAAGTACTGGTCCCAGTGCTGGTTAACATCTCTGTCAGTGATGTGGACAGTAGGATAAAAGCACTCTCAGTTTGTTTGAGATGACACCAAGCTGTGCAGTGCGGTTGACACACCGAAGGGAAAGAATCCATCCAGAGGGACTTGGATAGGCTGGAGAGGTGAGCCCAAGCTAGCTTCATGAAATTCAACATGGCCAAGTGTAAGGTCCAGCAGCTGGGTCAGGGCAATCCCAAGCTCAAATCCAGGATGGACAAGGAGTGGCTGCAGAGCAGCCTTAAGGAGAAGGCCTAGAGGGTGTCAGTTGGTGCCAAACTCCCTAGGGAGTTTGGGAGCCAGCACTGGTTGCTGGCAGCCCAGAGCCAGATGTGTGCTGGCTGAATCCAGAGCAGGGAGAGAAGCAGCACATGGAGGGGATTCTGACCCTCTGCTCTGCTCACACCACACCTGCACCACTGCCTCCAGTGATGGGGCACACAGCACAAGAAAGATCTGGAACTACTGGAGGAGCTCCAGAGGAGGCCACAAAGATGACCAGAGTCTAGAGAATCTACCCTATGGGAACAGGCTGAGAGAGTTGGGGCTGTTCAGCCTGGAGAAGAGAAGGCTCCAGGGAGACCTTAAAGAAGCCTGCCAGTACCTGAAGAGGCTGCAGGAGAGCTGGGGAGGGACTTCTGACAAAGGCTGGGAGTGGCAGGATGAGGGATAATGGCTTGAAGCTGGAAGAGGGGAGATTGAGAGTAGAGATGAGGAAGAAATTCTTTCCAGTGAGGGTGGTTAGACACTGGCACAGGTTGCCCAGGGAGGTTGTGGATACCCCCTCACTGGAGGTGTTCAAGGCCAGGCTGGATGAGGCCTTGAGCAATCTGGGTTGGTGAGAAGTGTCCCTGCCCATGGCAGGGGGGGTGAAAGTGAATCATCTGGAAGGCCTGTTTCAACCCAACCCATTCTGTGATTCTGTGTAGAATAAAAAAATCACAAACTTAGCTGTAGTTACAAAAACTGTGTAACTTTTCCATGACAGCCCCAAAACAATCAGCAGCACGGCAGGAGGATGCTATGGAGCTGTAACAAGTGGTTTGCAGTTATCATTATTAAAGTCACACTTGGAAACAGAAACATTAGAGTGCAGTGATATCTGAATGCTCCCAGTCAGTAGCAGTTACCTTGACAAAGCGACACAACCTGACGGCATCTTCCCATTTGGACCCAGAAACATACTCATGGAGAATGGCAGGGTAAGGTGAAACACTGAGGTGAACAAGTGAACCATCCGCTCTTCTAATCGTTATTTGGTTGCCTACAAAGTGCACAATCTGGGGATTTTTGCTGAATTCACTGGGGAGAGAGAGAAAACAAAGTCTACCTTCACTTCTTGCTCAATGAAAAAAGAGTATCAAGGAATACAAACAAATCTTTCTTTGAGCCACAATGAGATGAAACTTGGTTTCAGAGGATACAAAGATCTAAGCACCTCATTATTCAGCATTTACATCCAACAGGTAATGTTCTCTAAAAAAGAAACCATAGGCAAATGCAAACTGTGTCCCCAACACAAGAGAGATGTGGACCTAATGGAGTGAGTCCAGAGGAGGCCATAAAGATGATCAGAGGGATGGAGAAACTCTGTTACGAAGCCAAGGCGAAAGAATCGGGGCTGTTCAGCCTCGAGAAGAGAAGGCTGCAGGGAAACCTCAGAGCAACCTTCTAGTACCTGAAGGGGCTACAGGCAGGCTGGGGAGGAGCTGTTCAGAAGAGCCTGTGGGGATAGGACGAGAGAGGTAAAGGTTTGAAACTGGAGCAGGGCAGATTTAAGCTGGACAGCAGAAGAAAGTTCTGCACAACAAGAGTGGTGACACACTGAAACATGCTGCCCAGGGACGTGACTGAGGTCCCATTCCTTTGGACATTCAAGATCAGACTTGCTGTGGCCCTGGGCAGCCTGCTCTAGCTGGAGGTGTCCCTGCTGCATGTAGGGGTATTGGATGAGATGACCTTTGAGGGTCACAGAATCACAGCACTGTCAGGGCTGGAAGGGACCTCAAGAATCATCCAATCCCAACCCCCCTGTCATGGGCAGGGACACCTCACACTAGATCAGGTTGTTCAGAGTCACTTCCAGCCTGGCTTTAAAGACCTCCAGAGATGAGGCTTCTACCACCTCCCTGGGTGACCTGTGCCTGTCTCTCACCACCCTCATGGTGAGGAACTTCTTCCTAACATCCAATCTGAATCCACCCACTGCGAGTTTTATTTCATTCCCCCCAGTCCTATCACTACATGACACTCTAAGGAGTCCCTTCCAACCCAGTGCAAGCCATGAGTCTGTACTATGTTCAAATATATTTTTCAGTATAAAATATTTGGGATTCAATAACTCTTAGAATGCAGGAATGATTTCAGGTATTATATTTAGGAAGAATTTCATACTACAAAGTCTGGAATGGATTTAAATGTGTGAAATGGCTTTACCCAGGGAGGTGGTGGAGTCACCATCCCTGGAGGTGTTCAAGAAAAGCCTGGATGGGGCACTTAGTGCCATGGTCTAGTTGACTGGACAGGGCTGGGTGATAGGTTGGATGGAATGATGTTGGAGGTCTCTTTCAATCTGGTTGATTCTATAAGTAAACATGCTGCAATAGAAATATTCACAGATTCACAGACTGTCATGGGTTGGAAGGGATCCTCAAAGGGCATCTTGTCCAACCCCTCTGCAGTCAGTAGGGACACCTCCAACTAGATGAGGCTGCCCTGGGCCACAACAGGTCTACTGGGGCTCAAGCACATCCCTGGGCAGCCTGTTCCAGTATTTTACCCCTCTCATTGTAAAGAACTTCTTCCCAATGTCCAAAAAGGTGAAGGTCATCCCTGGTCCAGCTTTTAATTGTCTACAATCAACTAAGCCAATATTTCAAAAAGTTACGGTTAAAACTTCCTTTATTTTTTGGTTTGCATCCAGACACTGTACTCCTTTTTAACCTGCACCTCAATATTTCAAGGCCAATTTTTCTGATACAATATAAAGCACTTTTTTCTAGATGATCAGTTAAAGTCCCTTCCAACCCAACCCATTCTGTGATTCCTAATTTACCCATTAAAAAATAGTGACATGAAAAAGAACAAACCCCAACTTGAGGAGTTGCAACCTTGGCTTCTAATTCAACAGGAAGTGATTCTGCCTCTCTGCTCGAGGAAGTCGTGAATGTCCCCTCCCTGGAGGTGCTCAAGGCCAGTTTGGATGAAACTTGAGGAGGGCAGATTTAGACTCTAGCTGAGGAAGAAATTCTTTCCAGTGAGGGTGGTGAGACACTGGAATAGGCTGCCCACAGAAGGCTGTGGATGCCCCTTCCCTGGAGGTGTTCAAAGCCAGGCTGGATGATGCCTTGAGCAACCTGGGCTGGTGGCAGATGTCCCTGCCCAAGGCAGGGGTGCTGGAACTGGATGAGCTTTGAGGTCCCTTCCAACCTAAACTATTCTATGAATCTATAAACTGCCCAACTTAACATCATCCTTTAAGGAATGAGTAAGCAAGATAAAATCCCTCATGATACTCTTTGGATCCATTTACCTTGCATCTTTTTCATAAAGAGTTTTTGGCAGAAGATCTTTATCCACGTAGACTGTGTTGGGGTAGTACCAGACTGTGAAACGAGCATCCTGAATGCCACAGAGGATGTTAGATGTGTCATTCCAGGCCAAAGTTTGAACCATTGTACCTTGAAATAAAAAGAAGAACCTGGATCTGCACAGGAAACTTCAAGATGAAGGTATACTTCTCTAACTGTAGGCAATGGTAATTATTAGACAGTCTCGCCTCCTTTCAGAAGGGCTGGTTAAACCCCCGTGTTTGTAAGGCAGCATCCTCTAGTGAGGCCACAGCTGGAGGACTGGGGCCAGTGCTGGCCTCTACAGTTGAGGATAGACAAAGAATTACTGGAGGAGTCCAGGGGAGGCCGCAAAGCAACTGAGAGGCCTGCAGCAGCTCTGTGAGAAGCAAAGGCTGAGAGCCCTGGGGCTGTTGAGCCTGGAAAAAAGTAGTCCCAGAGGGCATCTGAGCAATGCTTAGCAAGAGCTAAAAGAGCTGTGGGGGGCATGAGGCTGAGGCCAGACTCTTGTCAGTGGTGCCCAGGGACCTCTAATGGGCACAAACTGGAACACAGGGGGTTCCATCTGAAAAGTAAGAGAAACTTGTTTGGTGTGAGGGTGTTGGAGGCCTGGAGCAGGCTGCCCAGACAGGTTGAGGAGTCTCCTTGTTTGGAGTGATTTCAACCCCCCTTGGGCACTGTGCTGCTGGACAAGCTGCTGCGGGTGCCCTGCTTTAGCAGGGTAGGGTGGACTGGATGATCTCCAAAGGTCCCTTCCAACCCCACCGTGGTGGGATTTTGAAACCCTTCAGTAAAATTCAACCCTTTCTGAAAGCAAGTTCTTTTCAGAACAGTGTTTTTTTGGCCTTAGTTTTGAGACTGGAGATCAAAACTAACAGAATGTTCAGACTGCATCTTCCTACTTTCTGGATCATGTGTCTGCCTATAGCACTTACACTTCTAACTGAAAATCTTATGAACTTAGGAGCTTGCATTTGCAAGAAAGCATGTTGCAAAGATTCTGTCTTGATGAATTTATCCTTCTCCAATATCCACTTTGCTTGCTCCAGAATGCAACAAGAAGAGCTTCAAAGTTAACAACATGCAACTGGTACAACAGCTATTAGGATTTAGATGAAATGCACTCCAACTGGGGGTTTTCTCCACTATCTACTGAAAGCTGTAGGACTGGTTTTGAAGATTTTCTTTTTCTAGTCCAATTTCACTACTAATTAAATCCCAAATATTGTCTCTTGCACAGAGGGACCAAGTAACAAAGTCTGCTTCTTAGCACCTACTTAAATCTTACTTTTTTTTTCCTTACCTATTTTGACAATCTTCTGTTCTTTTCCAAACCTCTTCACTGAGGTGATATAAAGATCTCTGTTCTTATCAATAAAAGCTATTTTTCTTTCACTTGTAAGTCCTCTCTGGTCCAAAGCAATTTCCACAATTTCTGTCTGGAAAGGTTAAAAAAAAAAAAAAGACAAGATCAGATTTTCCATCAGGAGATTCCTACTACAGCAAAGGTGATGCTCAGCCAAGGGAATGCTTCCTGAAAAGCAAGGCACAAACCCCTTGGAAACTGGATTGCAAAGACATGTTGTGTGTCTACTCTGCTGAATGATGACTTGAATTTCATGCAGATTCAACTGAAATGGCAACAGAAATGAGTTAGCAGTTCAGGAGTGACCACAGAAGTGCAGTAGCAGTCCCAAAGCAAAAGCTGCTTTAGAGCTGAACATTGACTCCTCCCTCCAAAGCTGCTGCCTTATTTTGCCTTTGATGTGCACCAGAAGAGTGAAGAAAAGTTAACTGCAGATCAGGCAATCAATTCTGAAATGAAACCAGTCAAAGCTCAGAGTGAAGAGAGGCAACTTTGCACTGATCTTCTTTCCTTCAGTGCTGACAGGTTGGCAGTGGTAAATGATCAATAAAAGTTGATTAGTTTCACTGCACAACAAAATGATTTACCTGCAGTTTTAAACTCTTACATGCATACACAACACAGCAGTAACTGACCACCACTGAACTGCTCTGAGCTGGGCCAGCACCAGTTCTGCTCAGGGCTGGCACTGCCCTACTCAGCCTCTGCTCACTCAGCCACTTGCTGGAGCTCAGGGCAGCTTTGCACAGCCAGGGGCTGCTGCTAGCAGGGAGAAGCTGATGGGCACAGCTCCTGCCAAGGGCTGGGGGGCACAAAGGCTCTGCCTGACACTTGCTCCTCTGCACACCAAGGGCACTGTCACAGCTGTGCCACACCTTGGGGGGCAGGAAGGCAGAGGGGGCAGCTGCGGGGAGGAGCAGCCAGCACAGGTGAGCCTCAACTGCCCAGCAAGGGATTGCAGCCCCTGGATGGCATCTTCAGCAGCAAGCTGAGGCATCCCCAGGCT
Source organism: Tricholaema leucomelas (assembly GCA_013400475.1). Taxonomy (NCBI): domain Eukaryota; kingdom Metazoa; phylum Chordata; class Aves; order Piciformes; family Lybiidae; genus Tricholaema lacrymosa; species Tricholaema leucomelas. The sequence goes on from WAAF01020464.1 coordinate 76,853, forward strand.
CAAGCCTCTTCTTCCCTGGCTGCTGTCTCAGGAGGACTCTGTCCCTTCTGCCTTCCATCCCCATCCCTCTGTTCCTCAATCCAGCTCCAGAATCCATCTCCTGAATGTGGTTCCCATCTGCTGCTGAGTGCAGGCTGGAACTTGTCCATTGCCTGCCAGCATCTATGGTGCCAGTGGTGCCATCCTTGCTCTCAGGGGCTGGATTCCATGTTGGTTTGTGTCTCCACGTCTCTATCCCATGGCATTGTTCTTCCTTCCATCCTAGCTGGGTTAATTTCTTTCCCAGCTCATCAGACTCTCTCCCTTCTTCCCTTTCTCTTCCCTTAGGGAAGGCAGAGGACTTCCTGGAGAGCCTCTGGCACTCAGCTGGTGGCCTGCCCAGCCCTGACCCTTGAAAGCAACCTCAACTATGTCCCCTATATTAACACTACACAAAGAACCTGGGTTTGGTAATTTTGTAAGAGACAGCCAGAGCTGTCAAGCTCATCTCTGCTGAGACTGGAAACCCTTAATAAGTTCTTAGACCCATTATGGAGCAAACCTGTAATTGATTCCTGAGTTCTAAGTGTCATAAAACAGAGACATTACATCCTTTGCCTTACCTTATGGGTTAGAGGCTTTCCATCCCCCAGTGGCTTCCCAGACAAAGCTTCAAATATGTAGATAACTGAAGAAAAAAGAAAAATAATTATCTGGTTTATAGACTTTTTAATCAGTTCCAATGATTTTAAGAGTCTAATGTATGGCTGTGGAACACTTTACTGCCAGGAGCTAGATTCATCAGTGACTTTCATGCTCTGCTCAAGAGAAATAATCTTACACTTCATAGGATCACAGGATGTCAGGGGTTAGAAGGGACCTTCAGAGATCGAGGCCACCCCCCCGTCAGAGCAGGACCAAAGAATCCAGCACATGTCACACAGAACACAACAAGATAGGGCTGGAAAGACTCCACAGAAGGAGACTCCACAACCTCTCTGGGGAGCCTGTGCCAGTGCTCTGGGATGCTCACAGTCAAGAAGTTCTTCGTCACGTTGAGGTGGAATTTCCTATGCTGTAGTTCATACCCATTGCCCCTTGTACAATCCCAGGGCACAACTGAGAAAAGTTTGTCCCCTTCCTCTTGACCCTCAGCCCTCAGATATTTATAAACATTGAACTGATCCCCTCTCAGCCTTCTCTTAACCAGACCAAACAGCCCAGGTCCCTCAGCCTTTCCTCATCAGGCAGTGCTGCAGCCCCTTCATCATCTTTGTAGCCCTCCCTTGGAGGGAGATCCCTCCCTTGGAGGGAGATCCAGTAGATCCCTGTCCTTCCTGAATTGGGAACCCCAGAATTGGATGAAATATTCCAGGTGAGGCCTCACTAGACCTCCCTCCATCTGCTGTCCACACTCCTCTTAATGTCCCACAGGCTCCCATTGGCCTCCTTGCCCACCAGAGCACATTGCTGTCCCATGCAGAACCTGCTGTCCAGCAGCACTCCCAGCTCCTTCTCCACAGGGCTGCTCTCCAGCAGATCACCTCCCAACCCATACTGGTGCAGTTTATTTTTCCTTCCAAGGTGCAGCACTCTGCACTTATCCTTGTTGAACCTCATCATATTCCTCTCTGCCCAGCTCTGTCCGTCCAAATCTGTCTGAAAGGCATCACAGCCTCCAGGTGTCTCAGCCAGGTCTCCCAGCTGGGTACCAACAGCAAACTTGCTGAGCAGACTCAGTCTGTGCCCTCATCAATGGCACTGATAAAGGTGTTGAACAGGACTGGAGCCAGCACTGGTCCCTGGGAGACTCCACTAGTTACAGATCTTCAGTTGGACTTGGCACCATCAAAGCACTTGGAGCAAAGCTCTTGGGAAGATATCACAGAATGGTTTGGATTGGAAGATCATTCAGCTGGAATCTGTGGTTTCAATGCAATCTCACAGGTGTTACCCAAGTAAAGCAATGCTCTGAGTGTGTGATTGTAGAATCACAGAAATCAGTCAGGGTTGGAAGAGACCACAAGGATCATCTAGTTCCAACGCCCCTGCCTTGGGCAGAGACACCTCACACTAGATCAGGTTGTCTAGAGCCTCATCCAGCCTGGCTTTAAACACCTCCAGGGATGAGGTTTCCACCACCTGCCTGGGCAACACATTCCAGGCTCTCACCACCCTCACAGGGAAGAACTTCTTCCTAACATCCAGTCTGAATCTACCCATTTCTAGCTTTGGTCCATTCCCCCCAGTCCTATCACTACCTGACATTCTAAAGAGCCCCTCCTCAGCTTTCTTGTAGGCCCCCTTAAGCTACTGAAAGGTCACAATAACCTCAGATGAACTTGCAGGCTGGCTCCAAAGGATGGCAATGCTAAGGTGTTTGTGCTGTTGTTGCTTTGCTCTCACTAGGACACAGGATGTTGGTTTGAGGTCAGTGCTCACATACAGACAGAATTCAAACCCCAGAGCCTGTAAGAGCAGGTGTTCAAAAAGCACTGCTTGAGTTTGCAAGGGAGGGAAAAGAGGGGTTTGCACAAGGCTTGCTCTTGGCAGCTGGGTAAGCATACAAAAGACAGCTGTTTCTGAGAAGTGCTGGGTTTTCTCACTTTGCTGCATGATATGCATTTTGGTCTAGCTCTACAAGGCTACTTCACCGCTGCTTTCCTAGCTTTAGGAGGTGAGATTAAGAGTGGTCTAAAGAAAATCACTGGACTTCATTTACAAGTAAAATTGGTTAACTTTTCAGCTTTAAGTACTTCAGAAAATGAGGTTTACATTGGTGTGTTGGGGCTGTTTTTTCCCCTACTTGGAAAAACTCCACTTTTTCTCATTTAGATTATTTTACAATCATTTAGAATACTTTACAATCATTTAGAACCTCAACTCTATCTTTTTAATAGGTCTGAGTTAAAAGCGGAAACAAAGGCCATTCTCTCCCTTCAAACATCCACATCAAGGACACAGTGACTGTGTTTGTCTTTAAGCACACAGAACCCCAGCCATGTGGACAGGAAAAGAGCATCTACCCCCTTGCCTAGAAAGGTGATTGGTATCAGTGTCACCTCAGTGATGCCAAGGGATGACAGAATCCCAGCACGGTGGGGATTGGAAAACCTCTTGGAGATATCCAGTCCAACTCCTCTGCTAGAGCAGGGGCACCTACAGCTGCTTACCCAGAATTTGGCTTGAGAGCAGCTCTGAAGAAAGAGGCTTGGGAATGTTGATTGCTGAGCAGCTCCCCAGGAGCCAGCAGTGCCCTCATGCAGCCCAGCAGGCAGCTGTGTGCTGAGCTGCAGCCAGAGGAGTGTGGGCAGCAGGGCATGAGAGGGGATTCTGCCCCTTGGCTCTACTCAGACCTCACCTCCAATCTAACCTCCAGTTCTGTTATTCCTTCTCGTCCTTTCTCTAGACACCCTCAGGAAAAGTCCCTCTCCAGCCTTCCTGCAAGATCCCTTCAGCTATTGGTAGGCAGCTTTAAGATCCCCTGGAGTCTCCTCCTCTCCAGGCTGAACACCCCCCTGCTCCCTCAGCCTGTCGTCACAGCAGAGCCCTTGGATCATCTTTGTGGCCTCCTCTGGACTCTCTGCAGCAGCTCTGTGTTCTTTTTGTGCCGAGGATACCAGAGCTGGAGGCAGTATTAGAGCTGAGGTCTCAGCATAGCAGAGCCAAGGGGCAGAATCCCCTCTCTTGCCCTGCTGCCCACACTCTTCTGGCTGCAGCCCAGCACTGAGCTGGGCACTGCTGGCTCCTGGGGAGCTCCTAGCTCCTCAGCAACCAACATTCAAGTCTCCCTCTTCAGAGCTACTTTCAACTCACTCTGCACTCAGCCTGGACTTGTGCCTGGGGTTGGCCCAACCTAGACCTTGAACTCTGAGTTGTAGTGAAAATGATTAATAATTGAATAATAATAATGAATGAATAGCAAAGCTGGAACTTCTAGAATGGAGATCTTACCCTTTTCATCAGCTTTGTCTTTTACTGCTAGGGTATCATTACTCAGAGATACTGTCTGGGCATTTAAAATGTCTGTTCTCATCCCAGGAAATTTTGGAGAGGAAATTAATCTTCCTTCATAGGAATATAAGTAAAGTCCACCACCATCAACCAGAAGAAAATGCCTATTAAAAAAAAAAAAACAACACAAAAGTAAATCACTAAAGTGAGGAAGAAACCAGTAATTTCTTGCAAACCCAAATACAAATATGCAAGCAAAATGGAACTATTCCTATTTTAGCTCCATACCTGGCAATGCTGTTAATAAAAACTGGAGACTAAAGATAATATCCCAGTTCAAAAAAGGAATATAAAACATCAATCCCAGCAGCTTTCATGCCAGAAGATCTCCTTTCTTCCATAAATAAGAGGGAAAATATATATAATATGGGAAAAGAGTCATTACCAGCATCACGTTGCACATACAGCAGCTAAACTTTCACACAAACCTTACCAGTAGTGGTTACTTTTTGGCTATTTCACTATCATAGAATCACAGAATGGTAGGGGTTGGAAGTGACCTCCAGATATCATCCACTCTAGTCCCCCTGGCAGAGCAGAATCACCCAGGGTAGGGCACACAGGAACACAACCAGGTGGGTTTGGATTGCCTCCAGAGAAGGAGATTCCACAACCTCTCTGGGCAGCCTGCTCCAGGGCTCTGGCATCCTCACCATACAGAAATGTCTCCTCATGTTGAGGTGGCACCTCCTGTGCTCCAGCTTGTACCTGTTGTGCCTCATCCTGTCATTGGGCACCATGACACAGAGCCTGGCACCTTCATCTTGACACCCACCCCTCAGATATTTATAGACATTTGATCAGATTTCCTCTCAGCCTTCTCTCCAGACCGAACAGCCCCATGGCTCTCAAGCTCTCTTCACAGCAGAGATATTCAAGTCCCCCAGTCATCCTCATAGCCTCTGTTGGACTCTCTCCAGCAGGTCTCTGTCTCTCTTGAACTGGGGAGACCAGAACTGGACACAGTATCCCAGGTGCGATCTCCACAGGGCAGAATAGAGAGGCAGGAGAACCTCCCTAGACCTGCTAGACACACTTTTCTCAAGAATTGATTGGGTTGGAAGGGACCTCAAAAGGTCATCTAGTCCAAGCCCCCTGCAGTCAGCAGGGACATCCTCCACTTTATCAGGCTGCTCAGACTCTTGTCAAACCTGACTTTGAACATGTCCAGGGATGTGGCCTCAACCACCTCCCTGGGCAACCTGTTGCAGTGTTCCAGCACGCTTATGGTGCAGAACTTGTTTCTCATATCCAATCTAAATCTGCTTTTCTCCAATTTCAAACCACTGCCCCCCGATGCTGTCACTGTAGGCCTTTGGGAACAGTCCCTTTGCAGTCTTCTCATAGGCACCCTTCAGCACTGGAACCTCTGCTTATGTTACATGATAAAGTTTTAGGAAGTGCATCTTCACATCTCCTAGAGAACATTCCAAGATGTGACCTACCTTTCTGCTTGTAGAATCAAACTAACTGTTCCTTCCTTCAGGTCAAAGATCAGTGGTGTGTTCCAGTTCTTTGTACTGAAAAAACAAACTCAAATCATCATTCATTAAAACCATTCAATCTTCACACACACGAGTCTGACATCACTGAGTAATGACTTGGGCTCCAACTCTTTTGGAGTGATCCAGATGGGGGTTCATGTCCCTGCTCTGTGTGTCCTGTTCCAGGCTGTGTTACTGCTCAGTCTCAGTCGCCTTACCCAACAGACAAGTGCCTGATCTTGAATACCTCCAGGGACAGGGCCTCAACTACCTTCCCAGGCAACCTATTGCAGTGTTCCACTACCCTCATGGTGCAGAACTTGATCTTAACATCCAATCTAAATCTGCTCTTCTCTCATTTCAAACCATTGCCCCTCTTCCTGTCACTGAAGGCCTTTGGGAACAGTCCCTCTGCAGGGCATCGCTGATGTTGGAAGAGATCTCCAAGATCCAGTGACTCTAATCATGTCCCTCAGCATGGCATCCACATGCTTTGTAAACACTTTCAGTGACGCTAACTCCACCGCTGCCCTGGGCAGCCTGGGCCAGAGTTTGATGCCCCTTCCATGAATAGATTCTTCATCATGCCCAAGCTGAACCTCTCCTGGCATTGACTGAGGCCATTTCCTCTTGTTCTGTCACTTCTTCCTTGGGAGAAGAGACCAACCCCCACTTGGCTCCAGCTTCCTTTCAGGCAGTTGTGTAGAGAGCCAGAAGGTCTCCCCTCAGCCTCCTCTTCTCCAGGCTGAACACCCCCAGCTCCCTCAGCTGCTCCTCCACAGCCCTGTTCTCCAGACCCTTCCCCAGCTTTGTTGCCCTTTTCTGGATGTACTCCAGCCCCTCAATGTCGTTCTTGGAGCGAGTAGCCCAGAACCAGGTTGCTAAGTTCTACAGCCTATTGCAACTGGCCAACTAAGAGCTGAATTCCTCTACTTCCAATCCAATTTCTGCTCCTGTCAGATCAGCTTGGGAAGCCTGAGGGATGCGTGTCACTTACGAGAAGACATAGCACTGAAGAGAAGTTGAAACCACCAAATGCCCATAGTTCAGAGAGGCCTTAATGACCCTGTCCCGGAACTCCAGCAGATCCACTGCGTCATTCAGAACGTTGTGCACCTAGGCAGAAGGTAATTCGGGTTGAATAAAAACAACAAGAACTGAAATCAAACCTAATGATTACAGCAGCACCTTCTCGCTTCTCCTAAGCACATGCTGATACCAGAGTGCCTTCAGCAGAACCTATCCACATGGGAACAGGCACTCTGACCGCACTGGGGAAAACTTCAGCACCAAGGTTCTATAAGCCTTGAGTAAACAACAAGTGATTCCTGAAGAGAGAGATGGAGTTCTTTATAAGGAAGGAGTTCTTGCAATACCTATGTGCTACATTACACATGAGATTGAGAAAACAATCTGAGATCAAGGATGAGATCGAGAAAGAAAGAAATCCTGTAGTAAGGGTGGGGAAATGCTGGCACAGGTTGCCCAGGGAGGCTGTGGCTGCCTCCTCTCTGGTGCTGTTCAAGCCTAGTAGAGAGGTGTCTCTGCCCACGGCAGGGGGGTTGGAGTAGGTGTCTCTGAGGTTCCTTCCAACCTGGGGCATTCTATGAATTCCAGGATTCTACAAAATCCTGATAATCAAGTCACTCTTAATTAACAAAACCCTCCAATTCCTCAGCTCATTGCACATTCCAGCACTCTGGAGGTTATTCCCAGAGCCCATCTGTTACGAGTCGATGTCTGGGAATGAAAGAAGCCATCTGAATTTCTACCTGCTGGTTTGTCTCCTGTGTTCCCAGACACTGACTCATGTTATCCCACCCACCAGAGCATTTTCTCTTACTATGACTTTTCCTAATTACATCTCCAACATGAAAAAGCATTGAGAACACACCAAAAAAAAAAACCAAAAAAAAACAACTCAAAACATTTAAAAGCATAATCAGGAATTTAGGAAGTGGAGTTTGATATTGAAAGGATTGGCTTGGTATCCAACACCACCAAATGTGTAACTTGGAAAATGTGGAAGCATGGAAACCTTCTCTTACCCCAGTGTTTAGAGAGTGAATGTTGTGAGTCAGTGTCTGGGAACACAGAGGACACAAGACGAAGTCCCAAAAATTCCTATTTCTGTGTTAATTCCCAGCTATTTGGTAACCTAAAGGTAGATTCAAGCCAAGATTTCTCGAAAGAAGGCTCCTAAACTTAAGCTCTAGAAACCACATGTAAGAGCCTAATTTGTTTCTGTGATAGGTTAATAGTGGATCCCTCTCCCAATAACTTATTACCAACCTGCCCCAGAGACAGTAAATTCACTACAACTCAGAATGTGGAAAGTAAGAAAAATGAAATGTCATTTTGTACAGTTTAAATTAAATATAACAGTATAGAGAAAATAAACTATTACAGAATGCAGTGACCTTAAAAAAGATGGGGATGGGGTCAAGGTGAAGCAGCAAGCAGCAGCCAGAACAGCAGTAGGGAAAGATGGCAGCAGGTGTAGCAGAAGCAGCAAAGGGGCAGATCCAAGCTGTGCTTTCAGACATAAAGCTTTTGATGTTCCAGTGAAATTACAGTAACTTATCCATTGTGGTCATTTCATGGCCTTGCCCTGGAACATTCACCTCTCCATTCAGAGGCTCCAGTACTCTTCCACTTCTGAATTCCACCATTCCTAATTTTTTTACGTCTGGCTGCATCAAGAGCAGCGAGGCCAGCAAGGCAAGGGAGGGGATTCTTCTCTTTTACTCGCCTGAGATCCCACCTGGAGTACTGAGTACAGTTCTGGAGCCCCCAACACAAGGACATGGAACTGTTGGAGGGAGGCCAGAGGAGGCCATGAAGATGCTCAGAGAATCATATAATCACAGAATCACAGAATGGTTTAGGTTGGAAGGGACCTCAAGGATCATCCAGCTCCAACCCCCTGCCATAGGCAGGGACACCTCCCACTAGAGCAGGCTGCTCAAGGCCTCATCCAGCCTGGCTTTAAACACCTCCAGGGAGGAAGCATCCACAACCTCCCTGGGCAACCTGT
>WAAF01020464.1:85407-181880 GCA_013400475.1 Tricholaema leucomelas
AAAGGGGGAGAATCACCTCCCTTGCCCTGCTGCCCACACTGCTCTTGATGCAGCCCAGCACACGGTTGGCTGTCTGGGCTGCATGTGCACACTGCTGGCTCATGTTGAGCTTTTCGTCAACCCAGACCCCCAGGTCCTTCTCAGGGCTGCTCTCAGTCATACACCACTCAGCCTGGAGCTGTGCCTGGGATTGTGCCGACCCAGGTGCAGGACCTTACACTTGGCCTTGTTAAATGTCATGAGGTTGGCCTGGACCCACCTCTCCAGCCTGTCCAGGTCCCTCTGGATGGCATCTCTGCCCTCCAGCAAGTCAACTGTGCCACACAGCTTGGTGCCAAGGGCTGCTTGCTGTGATGCAATTGTAGTCCTGATGGTGATGTGGCTTGGTTTACACAGACCTGATTTTCTCTGCAACTGAGAATTCCTAACTCTGACTGTTTTATGATCTTAACTATCTTCAGTGATATACACAAGGAGAAAAAAAAAGGCAAGGAAAATGTTTTGTCAAGGACTACAAATTCCCATTTCCTATTAAAAAAAGGCCTTGGAAAGCCAGCATGGACAATGCAGAGCTTTGAACTGTGCGGGTTACCTGCATGGTTCTCCTCTTAATTAAGGTTATTTCGAAGTTCTTCCACTCCCAGCGCTGCTCCACGACGTGGGCAAAGATGACATGGCCATTTCCACAGGCTCCAGCTAGCTGAGTGCCATCAATAGACCAAGAGATATTAAATATGCTGCCAGTGTTGGGCTTCTCCAAGGCATAAGACCACTAGGAGCAAAAACAGGAAAAGAAGACTTAATTATGGGGGGGTCTGGAGTACTTGCTAGAAATTACTTACTGTAAGAAAAAAGACTTGTGGGGTTGCAATTTTATAAGAAACATAATAGATGCCACAGCATGGTGGGGTTGGAAGGACCTCTGGGCATCAGCCAGTCCAATCCTCCTGCTGAATCAGGGCACCCACAGCAGCTTGCCTAGCAACACAATGTCCAGGGAGGGTTGGAAGGTCTCCAGTCAAGAAGACTCCACAACCTCCACAACTGCTCCAGGCCTCCAATATCCTCACACCAAAAATGTTTCTCCTTCTGCTCAGCTGGAACCTCCTGGCTTCCAGTTTGTGCCCACTGCCCCTTGTCCTGTCACTGGGCACCACTGACAAGAGCCTGGCCCCAGCCTCTTGCCCCTCACAGCTGCTTTAGCTCTTGCTGAGATGCCCTCTGAGGCTGCTCTACTCCAGGTTCTCAGTCCCAGATCTCTCAAACTTTGTTCCTCACAGAGCTGCTCCAGGGCCCTCAGCAGCTTTGTAGCCTTTGCTGGATTCTCCCCAGTAGTTCACTGTCTCTTTATATCTGGGGAGCCCAGAACTGGAGCACATACTCCAATATCAGTGCAGAGTAGAAGAGGAAGAGATTATCCCTTGACCTGCTGGCCACTCTTCTTCATGTACTCCAGGACACTGTTGCCCTTTTTGGCCCCAAGGACACACTGCTGGTGGATGGTGATCTTGACCTCCAGTATTCCCAGGTTCTTCTCTGTGGAGCTGGTCTCCAGCAGATTCCCTCTCACCTGTACTGGTGCAGGCAGTTGCTCCTCCCCAGTTGCAAGATCCTACACCTGCCCCTGCTGAATTTCATGGACTTTTAGAAGATGTTACACCAGATTTTAAAACAATAAGCAGTTCTGAACTATTGTGTCTTCAGAAGTGTGTAACTGAGTATTTTAGTATAACAGAACCAAGGAGAGGAGAACCAGAACTGAACACAAAACCGAGTTGTGACCTCACCAGAGCGGAGTCCAAGGGACAATCACCTCCCTGCTCCTGCTGGACATAGCATTTCTGATCCCAGACAAGATGCCTTTGGCTTTGCCACCTGAGCACACTGCTGGCTCACACTGAGTTGTTTGTCCATTAAAACAACCAGGTCCCTTTCTACCAGCAGCTCTCCAGCCACACTACCCCAAGCCTGCAGCATTGCTTGGGATTGTTGTGTCCCAAGTGCAGGACCTGATATTTAGCCTTATTGAAGCTTGTGCCATGAACACTGGCCAATCTATCCAAGTCCCTCTGAAGTGTCTCCCTACCCTCCTGCATATCAACACTGCTACCCAGTTTGGTGTATTCATCAAGGGCATCAATAATTGTAAGGAAACAGAATGGGCTGGAAACTCAAGCTCCCAGTTGTGCTTTGTAAGCTGACCTGCTGAGCCCAGGCTCTTCTGCTAGGCAGCAGCGTGAGCAGAAGACAATGTCAGTGCTGCTTGTATTTCCCCTCACAAGGACTCAGTTTTCTCCTCTTTTACTCTTGCTCTCCTGAAACAACACCTGGAGTATTGTGTAGAGTTCTGGAGCCCCCAACACAGGGACACAGAACTGTTAGAGTGAGTCCAGAAGAGGCCATGAAGATGCTCAGAGGGCTGCAGCACCTCTGCTATGAGGACAGGCTACAGGAGTTGGGATTCTGCAGTCTGTAGAAGAGGAGGCTTCGAGAAGACCTTGGAGTGGCCTTCCAGTATCTGAAGGGGGCCATAGGAGGGCTGGGGAGTGACTATTGACAAAGTCTTATAATGACAGGATGAGGAGTAATGGGTTTAAACCAGCAGAGGAGAGATTGAAACTGGATGTTAGGAAGAAGTTTTCAACAGTGAGGGTGGTGAGACACCGGCACAGGTTGCCCAGGGAGGTTGTGGCTGCTCCCTCCCTGGAGGTGCTCAAGGCCAGTTTGGATGGGGCCTTGAGTGACCTCTTCTAGTGGGAGGTGTCCCTGCCCATGGCAGGGGGCTGGAACTGGATGAGCTTTGAGGTCCCTTCCAACCTAAACCATTCTGTGATTCACTGCCTGAATGAGATGGAGAAGGGAATAGCAAGGCTTGGAGAGAAGTCCACAACCTCCTGTCCTGACATAGGGAGGGTGAATTCTGTATGAAACATTCCTCAGTGATTAAGAGCATAATATTAAACTGTCTGACAGCCTTGCATGGAGAGTATGTGGCTGCAGGATTATAAGAAGCACACTCAGAAAATGCTCTCAATGTCCTACAGCATGAGATGCATTTTTCACAGCCGGACAGATGTGAGCTATCTGAACAGAGTTTGGAGAAGTAAGGCTATTTCAAAGGTGAGGATTAGGATCCTCTCAAACAGACAAAGCTAGAAATAGGTAGATTTAGACTGGACATTAGGAAGAAGTTCTTCACCATGAGGGTGGTGAGAGCCTGGAACGGGTTGCCCAGGGAGGTGGTGGAAGTCTCATCCTTGGAGGTGTTTAAAGCCAGGCTGGACGTGGCTCTGAGCAACCTGATCTAGTGTGAGGTGTCCCTGCCCATGACAGGGAGGTTGGAACTAGATGATCCTCGTGGTCCCTTCCAACTCTGGCTGGTTCTATGACAAGGCTGTTTCAATGGTCATTTCCCTAGGATCAAGAAGCTACCCAGCAGTCAGAATGAATAATCAAGGGGCATCAAGCCATTGGCTGAGAAGCACTTTAAGGAGCTTGAGGAATGTTCTGTGGAGCTATTTTTTTCTTATGCACAGCAGACAGACTGAGCTCTGAAAGGGACACATTTCCAAATCTACTTTTCTTTAGCCCATGAAGGCTTTTTTTTTAAATTATTATTCAGCTCCAAACTCTGCCAGTTTACAACCTGATTTTTCTTTAAAGAATAATGCATAAAGTAATCACAAAGTTTTCTTTTCCACCTCTTTTTGAAAGCTCTCAGTATAAATTCAGATGACTCCAAGGATCTGGGCTGCCCTGCAGATGCCTGCTGCATTTATCACGTACAGAAAATGTTTCAAGGGAAATAATTTAGCTTTGCCATGTTTAATGTAGGAATCATTTAAAAACCCTGAAATGGTTGGAATGCATTTCCTAGACACATTGAGTTAAACAAAAAGGGCTATGAGTCCAATTCTGTGTGAATCACAGACTCACAGAATGCTTTGGGTTGGAAGGGGCCTTTCAAGGTCATCCAGCCCAACCCCCTTACAGTCAGCAGGGACAGCTGCAGTTAGAGCAGGTTGGTCAGAGTCCCAGACAACCTGACCTGCAATGATTTCAGGGACTGGGCAGCTCCCACCTCTCTGGGCAACCTGGGGCAAGGTCTCGCACCTTCAGGGTAGCAAAATTCTTTTCTTCCAATCTGAATCTCTCTCTTTCAGCTCATGTCCCTCAGGACTACATCTACACATTTCTTGCCAGGGATGGTGACTTCATCAGTTCCCTGGGCAGCCTGGGCCAGGGCTTAGTCACTCTTTCACTGAAGAAATTGTTCCTTGTATCCAGCCTGAACCTTCCCCAGTGCAATTTGAGGCCATTTCCTCTTGTCCTATACTGCTTCCTTGGGAGAAAACACCAACCCCCCAACTGGCTCCAATCTCCTTTCAGGGAGCTGCAGAGAGCCAGAAAGACTCCCCTCAGCCTCCTCTTCTCCAGGCTGAACAAACCCTGCTCCTCCCCAGCCCTGTTCTCCAGACCCTTCCCCTGCTTTGTTGACCTTCTCTGGACCTGCTCCAGTCTCTCAATGTCATTCCTGGAGGGAGAGGCCCAAAACTGAACACAGCACTCAAGGTGTGGCTTCCCCAGTGCTGAGTCCAGGGGGACAACTCCTGCTCTGCTCCTGCTGGCTAGCAGGACTAGAATGATACCAGCGTATCTACACGGCATCACAATCACAGAAACATCCAGACTGGCAAAGCCCCTCAGGATCACCAAGTCCAACCTAGAACCCCTGCTCTACAAGATTCACCTTAAACCATAGCCCTAAGCAGTGCATCCAAACCACCCTTAAACACATCCAGGGTGGGTGACTCCACCACCTCCCTGGGCAGCTCATTCGAGTGCCTGACCATTCTCTCCACGAAAACCTCTTTCCTAATGTCCAATCTAAACCTCCCCAGCCTCAGCTTGAGGCCATTACCCCTTGGTTCTGTCTCCAATTAACTGTGAGCAGAGACCAGCAGCAGCTGCTCCACAACGTCCCTTCAGATAGCTGTGGACAGCAATGAAGCAATGAGGTCTCCCCTCAGCCTCCTGTTTCACACTAACCATCCCCAGCTCCCTCAGTCATTCTTTAGCAGATTTATTCTACAGACCTTTCACAGCTTCCTTCCTCTGCACTGGCTCCAGCACCTCCACATCCCTCCTGTAACGAGGTGCCCAAAACCAAACACAATACTCAAGGTGCAGCCTCACCAGAGCAGAGTCCAAGAGGACAATCACCTCCCTGCTCCTGCTGGACACAGTATTTTTAATCCAAGCCAGGATGCCTTTGGCTTTGCCACCTGGGCACACTGCTGGCTCATATTCGGCTCCTGTCTATTGCAGCCCCCAGATTCTTTTCCACCAGTCAGCTCTCCAGCCACACTGTCCAATGCAGTGTCCCCTGAATTTACTAAGTCTTTGCCCAGTACTTTGCCTTTTATTTTCTTGTTTTCATTTGTTTTTTATTATTTTATGACAAGCACCTCTGAAGTCCCAAGATAACCCACTCCATGGCTCAGAGAGGAGAATGGACTAACAGCAAATAGAAGCTCTTGTCGTTTTATGCTCTCATTCATATAAAGCAAGACAAGTGTGCTAGGATCACAGGTTAGGGGTTGGAAGGGACCTCCAGAGATCATCCAGTCCAACCTCACTGCCAGAGCAGGATCACCCAGGGCAGGACACACAGGAACACATCCAGGTGGGTTTGGAATGTCTCCAGAGAGGAAGACTCCACAATCTTTCTGGGCAGCCTGCCCCAGGGCTCTGGCACACTCACCATACAAAAGTGTCTCCTCAAGTTGAGGTGGCACCTCCTGTGTTACAGCGTGCACCCACCATTCCCTGTCACTGGCTACCACCACAAAGAGCCTGGCACCTTCATCCTGATGTGCACACCTCAGATATTTATAGACAGGGCTGGAGGCAGGATTGGAAATGAGGTCTCAGCAGAACAGAGACAAGGGGCAGAATCCTCTCTCTTGCCCTGCTGCCCACACTCCTCCGGCTGCAGCCAAGAACACTGTTGGACCTGACCCTAGTAACTAATGTGGGTTATCAACAAGTGAGGTATGACCTCCAGGTGAGGTATTAAGCTGTGTATTAGAGGAACAAACAGAGGACAGCTGAATTCCTCCTGAAATCCAAGCACATTCTCCCGATTATTAGCTGCAAAGGCTAAAAATAGGATGACAAACTGTCCCAGATAAATTCTTAACCTTTGGAAACTAAACACTGATGGAGCTCTTTAAATAGATTATTGCTTCCATAGATGATCCACATGCTTTCATTGTCTTCCAGAAGTCACATTAGCCAATTCTAATAAATTAAAATATGCCAACTTGGAAAGGATTGGTCAACAACAGAACTCCATGGGAAACTTATCTGGAATATTTTTTTTCTTTTTATTGAGCCTCAAAGAATTCAGGCTCATAGCTGTTAATAAAGGTAGATGAAATAGAGACAGGGCAGAAAAAAAACAACCCCAACCTTATTTTTGTTACCCTGCCAAATGCATATCTCTGAAGAGAGACTAAAATTAAAATGTAATGGGATCAAAGTGTAACTCTATAGGAAACAGATTTGGTTGAGTTTCGTTAGTGCTTTAGTTTAGCACAGTTCAGCACCACCAGAATAATACAGAAATCACAGAACCACAGAATGGCTCATGTTGGAATCTCAGACCTCAGCTGCTCAAACCTCCTCTGCCATGGGCAGGGACACCTCTCAGCTAGACTCATTCAACTCAGGGCCCCATCCAACCTGGCATTCAACACCTCCAGCCAAGAGGCAGCCACAGCCTCCCTGGGCAGCCTGTTTCAGAATCTCACCACCCTCACATGGAAGAACTTCTGCCTCAGCTCCAGTCTAACCCTGATTTGCTTCAGCTTGAAACCACTCCCCTTTGGCCTGTCTCTAGACACCCTCAACAAAAGTCCCTCTGCAGCCTCCTCTAGACTCACTCCAACAGCTGTGTGTCATTCCTCTGCTGCGGACACCAGAGCTAGAAACAGTATCTTACTGTTTCTTTTGTATTTTGTCTATTATCCAATCTTAAAGGACAGCTCATGTTAATGTTACAACAGGCACACAATTTACTGCCCTGAATGGAAATCATGGCTACTAAAGCCCTCAGCTTTAACAAATAACCAAAAACTTCAACTCTTGTCAAAGTTGCTCTATAGATAATAGCTTCCTTGCACTTAGATGCTTCCCTCCCATTTGTCAATTAAAAAAGAATGAAAAAATGACAAACACCACTATTTTACAACTTTTTGACAGGGGCTTGTAGTGATAGCACAAGGGCCAATGTCTTTGAGCTGCAAGAGGGGAGACTGAGACCAGAGATTAGGAAGAAGACCTTTGCAGTTGAGGTGGTGAGACACTAGACCAGGCTGCCCAGGCAGGTGGTGGATGCGTCCTCCCTGGAGGTGTTCAAGGCCAGGTTGGACGAGGTCTTGAACAACTTGGGCTAGTGGGAGGTGTCCCTGCCCATGGCAGGGGAGATGGAATTGGATGATTTTGAAGGTCCCTTCCAACCCAATCCATTCTTAGAATCTATTAATTAATTCAATATATGACCAAACCTCAACATCAAATGAATGAACATCCATTCAGTTCAAGTCTGTGTCTATTTGGAGGCACAGCTGAACAGAAATTTGTCACCACACAGCTTCATATTTGAGCCATGGGGCCACATGTTCCAGGTGGGGTAGTAGGTGAGGAGCAGTTGTTAATCTTGCAGAAATTATTTTCTTCACTTTCTGTAGCTATCAGGCAATATTCCCTACATTTTGTTGTTCTCCAAAGTTTTGCAATAGACTTTCTATCAAAATGAGCTCTCTCATGAAGCAAAGCACAGAGAATCATTCCAAGATGAAAAATCTAAGCCAACTGAGAGGGCCACAATTTGTTCTGTAATGAAAAAGCTTGCAGAATGTATAGAAACATTTCAAAACATCAACATCATTTCGGTTGGAAAAGACCTTTCAGGTCACTCAGCCCAAACATTCTCAGACTCTGACAAGGCTGGGTCTAAACCATGGTCCTCAGCACCACATCTCTTCAAAACACCTCCAGGGATGGGGATTCAACCACCTCCCTGGGCAGCCTGTGCCAGTCTGAGAACCCTTTCAGGGAAGAAGTTTCTTCTGATGTCCAAATAAAACCTCACCTGGGGCAACTTCAGGCCATTTCTTCTTGTCCTGTCACTTGTTACCTAGGAGAAGACACCAACTCTCACCTTAGGAAGAAGTTCTTTACTATGAGGGTGGTGGAACACTGACTAAGTTGCCTGGGCATGTGGTGGAGGCCACATTCCTGGACGCATTCAAGGTCAGGTTTGATGGGGCTTGGAGCAACCTGATCTAGTTGGGGAAGTCCCTCCTGACTATCAGGCTGAGGGTTGGACTAGATGTCCTTGAAAGGTGTCTTCCAACCCAGTGCACCCTATGATTCTATGACCCTTCTAGGCTCTCCATGGCATTGGGAAAGCAGCCTGTCTTTGGAACTGAAGAGTATGGGCCATTTTCTAAGACTTATATGTGAGAGTGGAGTAGGGAAGGAGGAAATCAGTGGATTTTAGTCATTCCTACCATCTCTTGCTGTGTAAATATTTTGACCTGATCAGTAATGTCAAGGGAAGCATGCAGAGCCACAGGAAATAGCTTACATAAATGAACTTTCTAAGCACTGCCTTCCATCCCACTGATGAGATCCTGGAAAGCTGTGAACATCAGGAAGGCTAAAATCTATCCATCAATACATCCAGCTTCACATTTATATGTACATACACTTTAAATTCAGTCTTAGTGCTCTCTGAAAGATCCTGGGCATGACCAGACAACAAACCTGAACATTAAATAGATTTTCTTCAGTATTCTGTAGGATAATTATTTCTTTTACAGAGTCAGAGAATGGTAGGAGTTGGAAGGCACCTCCAGAGATCATCCAGTCCAACTCCCCTGCCAGAGCAGGTCACACAGAAACACAATCAGGCAGGTTTGAAATGTCTCCACAGAAGGAGACTCCACAACAGTCTGGGCAGTTTGGGCAGTCTGTTCCAGGGCTCTGGCACCCTCATCATAAAGCCTCTCCTGATGCTGAGGTGGAAGCTCCTGGGTTCTAGCTTGTGCCTGCTGCCCCACTGGCAGTCTCACTGGGCACCACCAAAAGGAGCCTGGCATCTTCATATTGACACCCACCCCTCAGATATTTACAGACATTGATAAGGTCCCCTCTCAGCCTTCTTCTCTCCAGATGACATGGCCCCAGGGCTTTCAGTCTCTCTCCACAGCAGAGAAGTTCAAGTCCTTTCATCATCCCTGCAGCCTCTGTTGAACTCTCTCCAAGTGGATCCCTGTCTCTCTTGGAACCAGAGAGCCCAAAACTGGACACAGTATTCCAGGTGTGCTCTCACCAGGGCAAAATAGAGCAGGAGCAGAATTTCCCTAGCCTTGCAGGCCATACTTTTCCTGATGCACCCCAAGGTGCCATTGGCTCTCTTGGCCACAAGGGCACATTGCTGGCCCATGCAGAACTTGTGGTCCACCACGACTCCAAGATCTTTGTCCATGGAGCTGCTTTCCAGCAGGACAACCCAGTGCTGGTGCCTGCTGTTCTTCCTCCCCAAATGCAGGACTTTAAACTCTATGAGGTTCCCCTTTGCCCAGCTCTCAGCCTGTCCAAATCTTGTTGGATGGCAGCAGACCGTCTGAGGGTCCCCCTCCATCTCCTCAGCCAGGTCACTGATGAAGATATTGAAGAAAACTGGGCCCAGTACTGCTCCCTAGGGAACACCAATGACCACAGGCCTCCAAATGGACAACAATAATCTCCTTAACACAATAATTTATTTTCCACATATTTCTGTTATTGGGGTTGAAGTGATTTTTAAATGAAGAAATAAAACTTCCAAATTAGATTTGGAGGAGTTTGGGTTTGTTTTTAATTTTTGCCATGAAGCTTCTAGAACAAAGTATCCATGCAGAAAAGAGAAGAGCACAGAGGGAATTGGATTGAATTATGCCCCCAAACTGAACACACATGCTAGAGAAGAGTTAATGATATATATATCGCCTGATGGCTCCCTGAGGAGCAATTTGCCAATACAGCTCCATTACATCAGACATCATAAAAATGTCTGTGTTGACCAGTAAAAGCCAGGTCTGGTTCTCTTCAAACTCCATCATTCTGGTGGTATGTGAATCATTCTTCCTTTTTTCCCCCCTCAGTACCAGCAGAGCTACTTCTTTAGTAACTATTTATATTCAATGTCAGAAAAGAAATTTTCATGAAAGAAAAAGAAATATATAAAAAAATCATGATTTGGAAGATAATAAATTCTCCTCCCTAGCTGCTAAGCAGACAAAAGCATCTGGCAGTAGCTACTGTGCATGCCTTTGTTTCTTGAAGAGTGGGGTAATAAAGCAGGTAAAAGAACCCTTAATTTGATGAAAAAAAACCCCAACAAAATAAAAACCAACCCCAAACTATCTGCATTGAAAATTCAAACAACATCCACGAGCCTGTTCAGTATTAAATGATGATTCCAAAAAAAAATTACTGGGTTTGAGCTAGCAGGAGCTGGAACCATACTGACAGCAAATTGTATTACAAAATAACCAGCAAGAAAAACAGTTCAGGCCCTGGGGAGCAGAAACAAAAGCTATATGCTAGAAAACTTCAACCATGACAGCAGAAACAGAAAGGCACTATTTGTCTTACTTCCTTTCCTGCTGCACCATCCTTTGCCACATTTCAGCAGAAATCTGGCCTGGGAGCAGAATGCAGCTTGAATTGTTGCTCTCAACCACACAGCTGCATACTTGGTTTACTTTGGGTTTATTTCAGCCTATTAATTTCAGTTTATCACTTGCTGGTGGAGATCAATGATCCCAGTATGCCTGATCCAGGATGAGGTATTCCCTAGCTAGGCTGGATGTAGGACATGGATAGAGAGCAGACCCGAAGAGAAGGACTTGGGAGTGCTGGGGGTGCAAAGCTCAGCATGAGCCAGCACTGAGTGCTGCCAGCCCAGAGCCAGCTGTGTCCTGGGCTGATCCCCAGCAACAGGGACAGGGAGGGGATTCTGCCCTTCTGCTGTGCTCTGCTGAGACCCTCCCTGCAGTGCTGGGGCAGCTCTGGAGTCCTCAGCACAGCACAGATAGGGACCTGTTGGAGCAGGGCAGAGGAGGCCATGGCAATGATGGCAGGGCAGGGAGGGCTCTACTGTGAGGCCAGGCTGAGAGAGTTGGGCTTGGAGAGAAAGCTCAACTCTGGCTTTCTGGTGAGAAAAAGGTTCCAGAGCATCCTGCCAGGATTTGAAGGGGGCTGCAGGAGAGCTCGGGAGGGGCTTTTGACTAAGGCATGGAGTGACAGGATGAGGGGCAGTGGCTTCAGACTGGAAGAGATTGGATTTAGATGAGACCAGGGGAAGAAATTCTTCACAGAGTGGGTGGTGAAGCCCTGGAACAGGTTGTCCAAGGGAAGCTGTGGAGGCTCCAAGCTTTGAAATGTAGAAAGCCAAGTGAGATGGAGCCTTGAGTGGCCTGGTCTAGCGAAAGGTGTCCTTAGCAATGGCAGGGGAGTAGAATTAGATGATCTCTAAGGTGCCCTCCAAGCCGAATCATTCTGTGATTCGTCAGTCACATCATTTCTAATGCCTGATGACTGCGTTTGTGATCTCCCCATGAGATGTGCTTGTCAGCTCTTAGCACTTTCTGAGGAAAAAAGCTAAATAAGGACATGGTTCTTCTGTTTTCTTTTTTATGATAAGATTACTGTTGCATACACTTTGCTTTTTACTGTCAACAGTTGCATTTTCTGAGTGTCTTGTAAGAGATGCTTGCGAGCAATTTTGCTTTCAACGTAAAAAAGGTTAAACCCCACATTTTAATGTCCTGCAAGGCAAGGCGTAAAAAAAATTACCCAGCCTAAAACATATTTAGAAGTATAGCTAAGCAGATCAAGGATGAACCCACTAGAAGGCTGCTAGAATCACAGATTGACAGACACATCTATGTTGGCGAAGCCCCTCAGGATCACCAAGTCCAACCTAGAACCCCTGCTCTACAAGACTCACCTTAGACCATAGCCCTAAGCACCACATCCAAACCACCTTTAAACACATCTAGGGTGGGTGACTCCACCACCTCCCTGGGCAGCTCATTCCAGGGCCTGACCACTCTCTCCATGAAAACCTCTTTCCTAAAGTCCAATCTAAACCTCCCCAGCCTCAGCTTGACACCATTCCCCCTTGTTCTGTCTCCAATTAACTGTGAGAAGAGACCAGCAGCAGCCTCTCCACAGTGTCCCTTCAGGTAGCTGTAGACAGCCATGAGGTGTCCCCTCAGCCTCCTCTTTTTCACTCTAAACATCCCCAGCTCCCTCAGTTGCACCTCATAAGATTTATTCTCCAGACCCTTCCCCAGCTTCCTTGCCCACCTCTGGACCCATTCCAGCACCTTCACATCTCTCTTTTAATGAAGTGCCCAAAACTGAAAACAATATTTAAGGTGTGGCCTCACCAGAGCAGAGTCCAAGGGGACAATCACCTCCCTGCTCCTGCTGGACACAGCATTTTTAATCCAAGCCAGGATGCCATTGGTCTTCTTGGCTGCCTGGGCACACTGCTGGCTCACATTCAACCGCCTATTACAATCCTCAGGTCTGTTTCTGTCAGCAGCTTTCCAGCCATACTGCCCCAAGCCTGTACCATTGCTTGGGGTGGTTGTGACCATGACTAGAATAGAATCATGAAAACCCAGAATGGCTCAGGTTGGAAGGGACCTCAGAACTCACCTGCTCCAACCTCCCCACCACGGGCAGGGACACCTCTCAGCTAGTCTTGGCTGCTCAAGGCCTCATCCAACCTGGCCTTGAACACCCCCAGGCAGTAGACAGCCACAACCCCTCTGGCAGCCTATTACAGAGTCTCACCACCCTCATATTCCTGAGGAATGTTTACTCTGTGATTCAAAATGTGTCCAATTCCACAGTACTGCCTCTCAGGGCTGTTACTTACCCCAGTTTTATCGCAGAGACGCAAAGTATGGAAAGATCCCACAGCAAACAGTTCTCCATCTGCAGCCCAGGCAATAGATGTAATAGGATATTCGTGGGGCTGGGAGCTGTAGAGGAGACGTCCAAAACTGTCCCAAACCTTAAAAAAAAAAAGTATCTATATGAACACGGTTTGAGTCTACCTTTATTTATCCTCCAGCTCACAAACACAGAAGTAAACTCTGTAAAAGATTTCAGTGTCTTTTGTGTAATTAGAAAAGTCATAGAATCACACAATGTTAAGTATTGGAGAGGACCTCAAAAGATCATCCAGTCCAACCCCCTTGTCAGAACAGGATAACCCAGGGCAGGGCAGGGCACACAGTAACACATCCAGGCAGGTCTGGAAAATGTCCAGAGGAGACTCCACAGCCTCTCTGGGCAGCCTGCTCCAGGGCTCTGGCATTCTCACAGTGACAAAGTTTTCCCTTCCGTTCCCAGGGAGCCTCCTCTGCTCCAGCTTGCCCCTCATACATCACACCTATTCAAGTTCTTTCCTCTTTAAAGCTTGCTCCTAATCAATATTGATTTCTTTCATGCAATAGACTTTGCTGCTATGGCAAATATTATATTATGCTGGATAAAATATTTGGAACTCAGGAGTTTTGTTTCCTGCAAATGACTGTAAAACAACCACAAGCTTTATTCTCTATGCACTCCTTTCTCAGCAATGTGAAGCATCTCTGCACATTTCCAGATCAAAGAGATTTTTTTCACTGATTGAAGCCAACAGAGTATCAGGAAGTGAATTCACAGCATCCCAGTATGGTGAGGGTTGGAAAGGACCTCTGGAGATCACCCAGTCCAACCTCCACTGCTAAAGCAGGGCACCCACAGCAGCTTGCCCAGTACCATAATGCCCAGCAGGGTTCTGAAACTCTCCAGAGAGGGAGACTCCACAACCTCTCCAGGCAGCCTGCTCCAAGCCTCAAGCATCTCACACCAAACAAGTTTCTCCTCCTGTTCAGATGGAACCTTATAGTTGGTTCCTGTTGTCCCTTGTCTTGTCACCAGGCACCACTGACAAAAGTCTGTCCTCATCATCTTGCCCTGACCCTTTAGATATTGACAAGCATTAAGAAGATTCTCAGTCACAGAGTGGAGTGATTTGATTGCAACACTATGATCTTCTCTTTTTTTAATGTCTTCATTATGGACATTTTTCTCCCAGCCAATACACACTCAGGAGAGACAGAAGCAAGAGCTGATACAATTAAAAGCAAGTTCCTGCTTCACAGAAGAAACATGCCACATGCTTTTTGTTTTGGATACTGGATATCCTCAACCAAAAATTTCCCAAGGGATTAACTAAGGCTTCTGTAAGAGAAAAGAGCAGCTTCACCTCCTCTAATGTACTAAGCAAATATTATTCAAATCAGAAAGTAGCAGAATGTCAGCTATCTCCTTTGGTTAATTAGTTTCCAACCAAAAAGTTAAACCAGTACTCACCTTATATTTACAGTCTTCACCTGCAGAAAGAATAAGATCATTAACTGAGTTCCAGTCAGTTTTCAAAATGAGTCCATCGTGGGCTTTCCACTGAAATGGAGAAAAAAAAGTCAATTAAAGGTAGATGTAACAGGTCTGACATCTTCTGGGTTTCATAGTTAGCAAAAAATCATGGAATGGCTTGGGTTAGAAGGGCCCTTGAAGATCAACTAGTTCCAAATCTCTTGCCATGGGCAGGGACACCTCCACTAGCTCAAGCTGCTCAAGGCATCTTTTAGAAGGCAAACAGAAAATGCATCTGTTGACAGTAAAAAGCAAAGAGTATACAACAATAACCTTATCATAAAAAAGAAAATTAAAAAAAAAACATGTCCTTATTCAGCTTTTTTCCTCAGAAAGTGCTAAGAGCTGACAAGCACATCTCATGGGGAGATCACAAATGCAGTCGTCAGGCATTAGAAATGATGTGACTGACGAATCACAGAATGATTTGGCTTGGAGGGCACCTTAGAGATCATCTAATTCTACCCCCCTGACATTGCTAAGGACACCTTCCACTAGACCAGGTCACTCAAGGCTCCATCCCACTTGGCTTTCTACATTTCAAAGCTTGGAGCCTCCACAGCTTCCCTTGGACAACCTGTTCCAGGGCTTCACCACCCACTCTGTGAAGAATTTCTTCCCCTGGTCTCATCTAAATCCAATCTCTTCCAGTCTGAAGCCACTGCCCCTCATCCTGTCACTCCATGCCTTAGTCAAAAGCCCCTCCCGAGCTCTCCTGCAGCCCCCTTCAAATCCTGGCAGGATGCCCTGGAACCTTTTTCTCACCAGAAAGCAGAGTTGAGCTTTCTCTCCAAGCCCAGCTCTCTCAGCCTGGCCTCACAGTAGAGCCCTCCCTGCCCTACCATCATTGCCATGGCCTCCTCTGCCCTGCTCCAACAGGTCCCTATCTGTGCTGTGCTGAGGACTCCAGAGCTGCCCCAGCACTGCAGGGAGGGTCTCAGCAGAGCACAGCAGAAGGGCAGAATCCCCTCCCTGTCCCTGTTGCTGGGGATCAGCCCAGGACACAGCTGGCTCTGGGCTGGCAGCACTCAGTGCTGGCTCATGTAGAGCTTTTCAATCTCTAGCATCCTCAAGTCCTTCTCCCCAGGGTTGCTCTCCATCTATTCTCCACCTCATCTATTATCCATCATTTACTACCCTTGTAGTATAGATTTGTGTTTCCAACAGTGCAAATGCAAAGACACTTTCTCTTCTGCAACAATACAGCCTGAAGAAGACAGAATAAAAACATTAACACCCTGCACTAAAAGGATCTTCTGAACGATTGCTTCTCTGTCTTTCAAGCCTTTTTGCAACACAAGGGAAAGCTTCCTGTATCTTTTTACTTATCCTTTGTTTGGGTAAAGGGAAATGCTTAATCACATGCCTAAAGAATATCCAGAATAGAAATTTTCAGGGTTTTTTTAGGTCAGAGAAATTAATAATGTCAGAAAAACAAGAAAAAAAGGGAGAAAGAAGAAATGAGTGGGAGATAAATTGCACGGAAAATTCTAGCACAAACATTTTATGTGTTAGAATTATAGGAAAGACAAGAGCTGATGGAGTGGGTCCAGAGAAGGGTCATGAAAATGATCAGGGGCTTGGAGCAGCTTTGCTCCAAGACAGGCTGAGGGAGCTGAGGATGTTATTCAGCCTAGAGAAGGCTCTAGGGAGATCTAACAGCAAACTGCCAGTACCTGAAGGGGGCTACAAGAAGGCTGCAGAGAGACTGTTTGCAAAGGGCTGCAGGGACAGGACAAGGGCAACTGCTTCAAACCACAGCAAAGCAGATTTAGATTGGATGTTAGGAACAGGTTCTGCACCATGAGGTTGCTGGAACACTGGAACAGGTTGTCCAGGGAGGTAGTTGGGGCCTCATTCCTGGAGATACTCAAGGTGAGCCTAGACAGGGCTGTGGGCAACTTGATATAGTGAAGGATGTTCCTGCTGACTGCAGGGAGTTGGGACCCTTTGGAGGTCCCTTCCAACCCAGACCATTCTATGACTCTGTGACAAAATTCCAAATAAGTCAGTAAAGGTTTTCACTTGGAAGTGTGAGACAACTATAATGATACCTGCAGAACTTTGGCATTTGGCTGAAGAGGTTTAATAATCAGCTGCTTCCCTGAAGTGTAGAGAACTTTTTCAGAATCAGGTCCCCAGGCTACCGAGTACACTGGAGTTCCTGTGGGCAAAAAGAAAGAGAATGATTCTCAGGGCTTCTCTGATCAAATCATGCAGAAACTGCATTGTAAGCTCAACAAGGGCAGGGGTTGGGTCCTGCATATGGAGAGGAACAACCTCCTGCACCAGTACAGGTGAGGGGGAGCTTGCTGGGAAGCAGCTCCACAGAGGATAGAATTGAATCAATCAGGTTGGAAGAGACCTCCAAGATCATCCAGTCCAACCTAGCACCCAGCCCTATCCAGTCAACTAGACCATGGCACTAAGTGCCTCATCCAGTCTTTTCCTGAACACCCCCAGGGACGGTGACTCCACCACCTCCCTGGGCAGCCCATTCCAATGCCAATCATTCTCTCTATGAAGAACTTCCTCCTAACATCCAGCCTATACTTCCCTCGGCACAACTTGAGGCTGTGTCCCCTTGTCCTGTTGCTGGTTGCCTGGGAGAAGAGACCAACCCCCACCTGGCTACAACCTCCCTTCAGGTAGTTGTAGACAGCAATGAGGTCTGCCCTGAGCCTCCTCTTCTCCAGGCTAAACAACCCCAGCTCCCTCAGCCTCTCCTCATAGGGTTTGTGTTCCAGGCCCCTCACCAGCTTTGTTGCCCTTCTCTGGACACGTTCCAGCACCTCAACATCTCTCTTGAGTTGAGGAGCCCAGAACTGGACACAGTACTCAAGGTGTGGCCTGACCAGTGTTGAGTACAGGGGAAGAATAACCTCCCTCCTCCTACTGGCCACACTGTTCCTGATACAGGCCAGGATGCCATTGGCCCTCTTGGCCACCTAGGCACACTGCTGGCTCATCTTCAGCCTACTATCCACCAGTACCCCCAGGTCCCTTTCCTCCTGGCTGCTCTCCAGCCACTCTGTCCCCAGCCTGTAGCATTGCTTGGGGTTGTTGTGGCCAAAGTGCAGAACCCTGCACTTGGCCTTGTTAAATTTCATCCCATTGGCCTCTGCCCACCCATCCAGCCTGTCCAGGTCCCTCTGCAGGGCTCTTCTACCTTCCAAGAGATCAACACCTGCTCCTATCTTGGTGTCATCCGCAAACTTAATGATGCTGGACTCAATCCCCTCATCCACATCATCAATAAAGATATTGAACAGGACCGGGCCCAGCACTGATCCCTGGGGAACACCACTAGTGACTGGCTGCCAACTGGATGTGGCATCATTCACCACAACTCAGAAGAACCTGAGAGTGCTGGGGGACAAGTTCTCCATGAGCAAATAACGTGCCAAGAAGGCCAATGGCATCCTATGGTGCACACAGAAGAGCACGACCAAGCAGGTCAAAGGAGACTGTCCACTCAACCTGCACCGTTCCTGGTGAGATCACATCTGTATTTTCCTGCCTATGGCATGGGGCTGGAACTAGATGATCTCTCGAGGTCCTTTCCAACATAAACCATTCTAGGATTCTTTGATTCCATTCTGTCCTGCTCTGGGCTCCTCAGCTCAAGAAAGACAGAGAACTACTGAAGAGAGTCAAACAAAGAGCTATGAGGTTGCTGATGGACTGGAGCATCTCTGTGAGGAAGAAAAGCTGAGAGCCTTAGGGCTGTTGAGCCTGGAGAAGAGCAGACCCAGAGGGCATCTGATCAGCGTGTATAGTGGCAGTCAAGAGGATGCAGCCAGACTCTTGTCATTCGTGCCCAGGGACAGCACAAGGGGCAATGGACACAAAGTGGACCCCAGAAGGGGGTCTTCTGCAATCAAAAATATTCTATGATTCTACCAGTGGCCACAAGTGTGGATAGATAAAGCTTTGTACTGCAGAATCACTGAGTGCCAGGTTGGAAGTATCCCTTAATTATTCTTGTACCTAAGTGATTATTGCAGATAGATTATTCTTGTACCTAAATTATTCAAGATGTTTAGGCTGCCACAATGGTCATTTGGAGGTGGTACTTAGGGATATGGTTTAAGGTGAATCTTGTAGAATAGGTTTATAGGTTGGATTTGGTGATCCTGAAGGGCTTTGCCAACGTGGATGTTTCTGTGAATCTGTGATGAAGCCTCTAACAAGAGATATATTTGTTTTATTGCACATGTAAAAACCCCAAATATCCCCTAGACAAGTAGCTTAAGTACCAAATGACAACAAATAAAAGCAGAAAGTGTGGCCCACAGACTTCACAGACTTTTCTTCCCAATCCAGATTTGTGGCAGACTGAAAACTGCAGAAGAATACATCTAGACTAAAACTGCCTGCTCCCTTTTAAACCCATGTTCTGTTGCAGTTTTCAAATGGCTTTCTTTGAAAACAGAAGAAAGTAAAAAATTACATGGAAAGAGCATCCAGGAAAAAAAAAATAATCAGACTTGCCAACTATGCAAATATTTTCCATAGCACTTGACAGGATTAAGTCTCCCCTGAAGAAGAAGAATCAAAGTCTTAACACTACTTGATGCCTTGCAAATAAAAGTAAGAAGGCTCAGCAGAGAGTGTGGCCAAACAATGATTTCTGTCACTGCAAAAGCCCTGCAGTGATGGGCAGCAAAGTTTCAGCACACTTTGCAGAGTGCAGGGAGGGAGGTTCTGGAGTAAGTCCCTGTCAGGCTCTTTTCTTTGCTCTCTGTAAAACTTGCTTCCTTATCTGCAGAGAAAGAAAAGAGGTGATTTGGTTCAGGCTCCTGTTTTTCTCAAACAGCCTTAGTGTTGTCACTGGTAGAAATGAGGACTCTAAGGGAGTGATTTAACTGTTTAAATTAATCACCTAAGTGATGTGAGACACACAGGGTAATCCAGGATCATAGAATCCCAGACTGGTTTGGGTTGGAAGGAACCTTAAAGACCATCCAATTTCAACCTCCTGTCCGTGGGCAGAGACATCTTCCACTAGCCCAGGCTGCTCAAGGCCTCATCCAACCTGGCTTTCAAAACTTTCAGGCTCGCAGCCTCCACAATCACCCTGGGCAACGTGTTCAGTGCCTCACCACCCTCACTGTCAAGAATTTCTTCCTAATCTCCAGTCTCAATCTGCCCTTCTCAACTTTCAATCTATTCCTCATCACCCTATCGCTACACTCCCTTGTCAAAAGTCCCTCCAAGCCTTCTTGAAGACCATGTGGATCTTAGAGGTACACTAAAGATCTGGAGGAAATCTGCCTCCTGGATTAGATTTGGAGGTCAAATAGAACAGCCCAATGAATCTCAAAATATCCCACCCACACTAACACAAGTAGAATTGTGCCCCAAAATTCCTGTTTGAGACAGAAGAAACTTTGGAAAGAGTAGCTGTTACCATCTAAACGTTGGTATTTGACAACTCATCGTTTTAGGAGAGGGAAATGAAAAGAAATTCTCAGAGCCATGCACTTCGGACAAGAGGAAATGGCCTCGAATTGCCCCAGGGGAGGATTAGCTTGAACATGAGAAGAAATCTCTTCACTTAAAGGCTTAAAGTCACAAAGACTGGAACAGGCTCAGAGAGACATGGTTGAATCCCCATCCCCAGAGGTGTTTCCTAGAAGAAGAGATGTGGTGCTGAGGGCCATGGCTTAGCACCAACCTTGACAGAGAATGGTTGGACTGGATGAGCTTAAAGGGCTTTTTCAGCTGAAACGATTCTGTGCTTCAAAGGGACTCATGCTTTCGGAATTTAGTAACTAAGAATCAGGAATACTATTAGGAATTAACAGGAATACCTGGCACAGGCTGCCTAGGGAGGCCGTGAATGCCCTCATGCTGGAGGTGTTCACGGCCAGGCTAGACAAGGCCAGGAAGAATCCCTGCCTATAGCAGGGGGTTGGAACTTTAAGGTCCTTTCCAAGCCAAGTCAGCCTAGAATTCTATGACAATCACACTGATCAAATTTATTACAATAGAGCAAATAAACGAATTTTAATAGATATTTAATTTATGGTAATTAAAAAAAAAAAAAAGGCTTAAGAAATGCTCTTATAGGGTAAAATTTTCAAGGACATATTTCCTTTGCTCCAAGAAGGACACAGAGGAGGCAAAGCAGGTCCAGACAAGGGCAACAAAGCTGGGGAAGGGCCTGGAGAACAAGGCTGGGGAAGAGCAGTTGAGGGGACTGAGAGTGTTCAGCCTGGAAAAGAGGAGGTGGAGGGCAGACCTTATTGCTCTCTGCAGCTCCCTGAAAGGAGGCTGGAGACAGGTCAGGGCTGGTCTCTTCTCCTTAGTATCAGGTGATAGAAGAGGAAGAGATGGCCTGAAATTGTGCTGGGGAGGGTTAAGTTGGAGATGAGGAAAAATGTCTTTGCTCTAAGAGTAGTCCCCGTTGGAACAGGCTGCCCAGGGAGGTGGTGGAGTCTCCATCTCTGGAGGTGTTCGAGAAACCTGTGGCCTTGGCACTTGGGGCCATGGTGGTGTTGGGTTGATGGTTGGACTGGATGACCTTGGGGAGCTTTTCCAACCAAAATAATTCTCTCATTCTGTATTTGGCATATTTCATTCCATGTAAGAAAAAAGACCCAGAAATAGTTTTTATGGTTGTATTTTGCTGAGATTTAGTCACTTAAGTGACTGAAGTGCTCAGCCTCAATTCAACTCATACCTTACCACTCAAGCTGCTGACTTTTCACTCTGAATAAATCCCCAATTTGATTGCAGCCCCATACTAAATTTGCTTAGAGCTTCCAGACAGTCAAACTCTACAGCGAGACCCAGTGTCACCACTACTGACTCTTTCAGTATGTTCCATATTTTCTTTTAGGAAGGAATTTATTTTGTGTTACTTGGAAATGGAGAATTATGTAAATTATTTTCTTCCACTCGTCAACCATTAAAGAAGACAACTCCCAGAAACATGCAACATATATTAAAGTAAATCTGGCACTAACTATTTTTCCTCCTGGCAGCAATTTCTGTTGAAAATGACATAAATTCTGTCACCAGCTGTAGAGAAATTCTAAATAAACTCATTTTTGCCCTGCTCTAATGCTGATTTAACAATCAGAAAGGCTTTTATATTTAAACCAAATGTTGAACTTCTCTCTTTTTTTTTTTTTTATGATGGCTGACTACTTAACCACAATTTCCAGGGCTTAACAGCAGGAGCTAAGTTAACTCATTTCCTTCTGCACTTAAGAACTTGGTTGGGAAAAGGCTGCCAACACACTGCACTGCTGTGGAAAAGAAAAATTCAGCAGCAGCACAAACTGCATTGAGCTGTGCTGATGATAAAGGCTGTCAGGGCAAAAATAGGCTCTGAAGAAAGGAGCTGAAAAGGTGGAGGGAGAGAAGATGTGAAGGACATCAGCAGCACTAAGAACCAAGGGTGGGCTTTTCACATCTCAGCACTCTGGTTGCAGATGTTAACCCCACAATGAATTATTCCTCTGACCAATGCAAATAGCAGAGAAGCAGTTAGGCTGGGGTTGAGTGTGGGAGTGATGGAGCAGTCACTCTGCCACTTCCAGCCACAGCAGATGCTTTGGTAACTACAGCAGTGAGTCTGAGTGAGACTTTTTACTTTACAGGAGTAGAAATATTCCTTCAGACAATTTTTGTGTCTCTTTCTGGCAGCAGCTGCATTTCAAATGCAGATTCACAGGACGGCAGGTAGGACTGGGATCAGGCAGTCCAACCTTTCAGCTTAAGAATCTAGTTTAAGTGAGCTGGCCCAGCAGCCTGTCAAGCTTGAAACTGTCTAATGCAGGGGAATCCACCACTGCCCTTGGGAGGTTTTAGTTATCTTTTAAAACTTAAGTTCCACCTCACAATAAACATCACAGAACCATAGAATGGCTCAGGTTGGAAGTGACCTCAAAGATCATCCACTCCACCTTCCCTGCCATAGGCAGGGATGCCTCTCAATTAGAGAGGCTGTTGAGGCTGCAGAATAGCAGTCCCAGAGGGGATCTGAGTAATGCTCAGCAAGAGCTAAAGGACCTGTAGCTGGCAAGAGGCCAGAGAAAGCTTCTTGTCAGTGGTGCCCAGGAAGAGGACAGGCAGAGACTGGAATGATGGACATGTGGCAGGAGCACCTGTAAGTACTGAAAGAACTAAAAAAGGGGAAAATAGATGTTTATGTTTTTGCAGTGAATACAAATGAGCATGTGGATCACCATCCAAAGCTAAGAGCCTGACAATGCAGTTTTAATACGAAGAGCAGAAAAAATGCCAGCACTGGAAATCCTTTCATTTCCCAAGGACATGGGAAAGGAGGTAAAAAATTAGCTTAGCCATGACATATCTCTCTTAAACAATGTCATTAATTCCTAAAGGATCCTGTCCTGATCTCAGCTATACAGCAGCTTACAGAGGGGTGTGTGGGAATTGGATTCTATACATTTCAAAGGTTTTTGAGCCTCACAGAACAACAGAATATCAGGGGCTGGAAGGGGCCTCTCCAAAGCTCATCCAGTCCAACCCCCCTGCCAGAGCAGGATCACCTATACCAGATGACAAAGGAACACATCCAGGCAGCATTTGAATATCCCCAGTGAAGGAGACTTCACAATCCCCCTGGGCAGCCTGTTTCAGGGTTCTGGCACTCTCACAGACTAAAAATAACCTTAAGTGAAACATCCTATGCCTCAGCTTCCACCACTGCCCCTCATCTTATCAGTGGGCATCACCAAGAGCCTGGTTCCGGCCTCCTGGCACTCACCCTGCACATCTTTATAAACACTGATGAGGTCATCTCTCAGGCTTCTCTTCTCCAAGCAGCACAGCCCCAGCTCCCTCAGGCTCTCCTCATAACAGAGATGTTCCATTCCCTTCAGCATCTTTACTGCTCTGTGCTGGACTCCCTCAAGCAGTTCTACATCCCTCTTTAACTGGGGGCCCAGAACTGGACACAGTAGTCCAGATGTGGCCTCACCAGGGCAGAGCAGTGGGGTAGGAGAACCTCTCTTGACCTACTCGCCACAGCCTTTCTAATACACTCCAGAATGGCACTGCCCTCCTGGCCAACAGAGCACATTGCTGGCTCATGGTCAACCTCCCATCCACTAGGACCCCCAAATCCTTTTCCCCTTCACTGCCTCCCAACAGCTCAGTCTCCAACCTATCCTGATCCCTGGGGTTGTTCTTTCCCAGGTACAAGACTCTACACCTATCCTTGTTGAATTTCATTCAGTATCTCCCTGTTCAACCCTCAGCCTGTCCAAGTCTGGCTGAATGGCAGCACAGTCTTCTGGTGTGGCAGCCACTCCACCCAGTTTGGTGACATTAGCAAACTTGCTGGCAGTGCCCTCTGTGCCCGCATCCAGGTCATTGATGAATATACTGAAGTGGTCCCAGTACTGACCCCTGTGGGACTCTGTTAGTCATAGGCCTTATCTCTGAAGACAAATACAAGAAGATAATGATCCCCATCTGTTGTCACCAGCACAAGGACACAGAACTGCTGGATAGAGGTCAGGAGGCCACAAAGAAGATCCAAGGGCTGGAGCAGCTCTGCTGTGAGCATAGGCTGAGGGAGCTGAGAGAGAACAGCCTGGAGAGGAGAAGTCTCCACGGGGATCTTAGAGCTGCCTGCCAATAGCTGAAGGGATCCTCCAGGAAGGCTGCAGAGGGACTTTTGTTGAGGGTGTCTTGAGATAGGCCAAGGGTGAATGGGTTGAAACTGAGGCAGAGCAGGGTTAGACTGGAGCTGAGGAAGAAGTTATTCAATGTGAGTGTGCTGAAACTCTGGAACAGGCTGCCCAAGGAGGCTGTGGCTGCCTCCTCCCTGGAGGCATTGAAGGCCAGGCTAGATGAGGCCTTGAGCAGTTGGGTCTGAGAGGTGTCCCTGTCCATGGCAGGGAGGCTGGAGATGATTCTTGGGGTCCCTTCCAACCTGAACCATTCTAGAATTCTCTCCCATCAACTGTACTTGTCTACTGCACCACAAACTCCAAAACAAAAAAACAAACAATGAAAATTCAGCCTGCATTTTTTTGAACTGGAACTTTATAGGCTTGATGAAATCACAAACTAGCAGAATAAAGCATAAATGCCCCTGAAATATTTGAAGTGAGAAATAGGGAAGAGTGTGTGTTGCAAGTTTGATATTTTTCAGCAAAAATAACCCTTCAGTTGGCTTATCTCTTGACATTGTAAGCACAAAAAAACATTACATCTGAACCTGAACTTCCTTACCAGAATGGAAATACATCTTACATTCACTCCTGTGGTTAAAATGCCTTCCACAGGTTGAAAGAATGCAGATAATTTGTTTTAGAAAGAGATAAGGGTCTGACATTTAACCCAACCCCAGGTGCATGTGGTTTTCTGCACATACACACACAAAAAGTCAAAAGGTCACATGATCTCCCATCTCTGAAGTCTGCAAAACAAAATCCAGCTCAGGATCTTCACTTGAAATAGAACCAAAATGTTAGAACTTATGACTAAAGAGACAATTTAAAAATGACAGCCCCCAGTGGTATAAATATTCATCTGTAACTTGGAGAATCTTAAACTGCTTTAGGTTGGAATGGTCCTTTAAAGGCTGGACTTAAAAATAATGGGATTTTCAGATGACTGGAAGAACTGGAATGCTGCAGGATGGATAATAACTAGTTACAAAGTCAAGATCAAGGTTAGGTCTCCATGGGCAGCAAGGGATGGCTTCCCTTCACTAAGATGTTTTGAATACACTGAATTATCCAGAATCTTAAGGGGGTCTATAGGAAGGTTGGGACTGTTTGGAAGGGCTTGCAGTGATAGGACCAGGGGTAGTGGCTTGAAACTGGAGCAGGGCAGATTATAGGTTGGACATCAGCAGAAAGAGCTGCACAGTGAGGTTGGTGAAATACTGGAACAGGCTGCCCAGGGATGTGGTTGAAGCCTCATCCCTGCAGACATCTGAGGCCAATGGTACAAGATTCAACAGGACCAAGTGCAGGGTCACTTTGGCCACAGCAAACGCATGCAGTGCTACAGGCTGGGAGATGAGTGGCTGGAGAGCAGCCTGGCAGAGAGGAACCTGGCAGAGCTGTTGACAGCTGGCTGGGCATGGGCCAGCAGTGTGCCCAGCTGGCGCAGAAGGCCAAAAGCATCTTGGCTTCTATCAGGAATAGTGTGGCAAACAGCACCGGGCTGTCACTCTGCTCTGTAGTGGCACTGGGGAGGACTCATCACAAGCACTGTGTGCAGCTCTGGGCCCTCACTGCAAGAGAGATACTGAGGGGCTGGAGTGGGGCCAGAGGAGAACAACAAGACTGGGGAGGGGGCTGAAGAAGAAGGCTGATGAGGAAAGTCTGAGGGAGCTGGAGGTGTTCAGCTTGGAGAAAAAGAGGCTTAGAGGGGACCCTAGTACTCTACAACTTCCTTCTAGGTTGTTGTAGTCAGTTGGGGGTCAGGCTCTGCTTCCAGGCAACTTGTGACAGGACCAGAGAGCATGGCCTGAAGCTGTGCCATGGGAGGCTTAGGTTGGATGATGGGAAGTACTCCCTGCTGGAAAGGGGAATTAGAGACTGGAAGGAGCTGCCCAGGGAGGTGGTGGAATCACCATCCCTGGAGGTCTGTAAGGAAAGACTGGATGTGGCACTTGGTGGCATGGTCTGGCTGATGTGGTGGTGTTAGGTTACAGGCTGGTCTGGATGGTCTCAGGGGTCTTTTCCAGCCTCGATGATTCTGAGACATTCAAGATCAGACTGGCGGCAGCCTGATCTAGTTGGAGTGCAGGGCAGTTGGACAAGATAACCTTTGATGGTCCCTTCCAAGCCTGTGCAATGTGTAAATCCATAAACCAGTCACTGAGTCTAACAGCTGAACCAAGAGCCCTTAGAAGTTTTAAAGATCACGGGAACTAGCCTACATCCACTCTGTGTCTTTCAAGCACTCTTGCAAGGCTTTTAGATATTTTTTTTTCCAATTTCACCACATGAGTCTGTGGCTTAGTATAAAATATTATTATTTAAATGTTTCATTCTTTACCCTCCTCAGAATCCTTTAGGGTGGAATTGAAACTCTTGCCTAAAAATGTTGCAATCGTACTTTTAATTTGAAGATGTTTTTGGGACAATCATCTCATTAAAAATCCCTCTGTGTTCAGCTCTGATTTAGGTTTCATTTTTGTTGCTCATTGTAGAATCCCAGGCTGGTTCAGGTTCGAAGGGACCTTCAACGGTCATCTAGCTCCAAGTCCCCCACCACGGGGAGGAACACCAGCTTGCTCCAGGCCTCATCCAATATGGCTTTCAAAACTTCCAGGCTTAGAGCCTCCACAACTTCTCTGGGCAACCTGTTTCAGTGAATCATCATGGGACAGAATTTCCTCCTAATGTCCAATTCTTTCAGTTTGAAGCCACCCCACCTTGTCCTGTCACTCCATGCCTTTGTCAAAAGTCCTTCTTCAGCTCTCCTCTTCAAACTCTGGCAGACTGCTCTAATGTCTCCCTGAAACTCTCTCTTCTCCAGGCTGAACAACCTGAACTCTCTCAGCCTGGCCTCACAGCAGAGGGCTTCCAGGACTCTAAAAAGTCTTGGTTTCTCCTCAGGACCCTCTTCAACAATTCTATATCCTTCCTGTTTTGGGGGATCTAGAGGGACTTACACAGGCCTTTAAACACTGAAACAAAAAAATCACTGCCTGTTATTTAAATGTATTTCATAATATCCCTAATTAGAAAGCTCTAACAGAGCTTCAAGAAAACCAACTTACCTTGCTGAGCTAAGGTGGATCTCAGCATTCCACTTTTAGACCAGATTTTCACTTGACCATCTTCCCCAACTGGAAAGTTAGTACAGAAATCATTAACTTACATGCCATAATAAATATAACAAACAGAGCACTTGTATTTAAAGAGGAAACATTACAAATAAAGAAGTTCAAGTCTTCTTCCAGCTAAATATCACTTATGTAGTCTTCTTAAAACACTTCACTAACATCACTGGGTCAAAAAAAGGCTGGATGGCCAGGCCCAGAGTTGTGTTGTATGGCCTTAAATCCAGTTGGTAACCAGATAAAAGTGAGGTTTCCCAGGGCTTCCCCAAATGGTGAAGAGTCTGGAGAACAGGTCTGGTGAAAAGCAGCTGGGGGAAGTTGGGTTGTCCAGTCTGGAGAAGGGGACATTGAGGGGAGACCTTCTGGCTCTCTCCAACTCACTGAGAGGAGGTTGGAGCCAAGTGGGGGTTGGGCTCTTCTCTCTTGTATCCCATAGAATCACAGCAACATTCCAAATGGCAAAGCCCCACTGGATCACCAAGTCCAACTGTTATCCCTACTCTGCAAAGTTGACCCTTAAACCATAGCCCATATACCACACCCAAACAACTTTTAAGCACAGCTAAGGCTGGTGACTCCGCCACCTCCCTGGGCAGCTCATTCCAGTGCCAGACCAATCTTGCTGGGAAAAAATTCATCTTAATATCCAGTCTAAACCTACCCAATCTCAGCTTGAGGCCATTTCCCCTTGTTCTGTCACTAATTATCTGTGAGAAAAGACCAGCAGCAGCCTCTCCACAGCCTCCTTTCAGGTAGCTGTGCACAGTGATGAGGGCTCCTCTCAGTCTCCTCTTCTTCACACTAACCATCCCCAGCTCCTTCAGTCAGTGCTCATCAGATTTATTCTCCAGGTCATTCACAGCTTCCTTGCTCACCTCTGCACTAGCTCCAGCACTCCCAAATCCATCTTGTAATGAGGTACCAAAAACTGAATGCAACACTCAAGGTGTGGCCTCACCAGAGCCAAGTCCAAAGGACAATCACTTCCCTGCTCCTTCTGGACACATTTCTGATCCCAGACAGGATGCCTTTGGTTTTCTTAGCACTGCTGGCTCATATCGAATTGTTTGTCTGTTACAACCCTCAAGTCCCTTTCTGCCAGCAGCTTTCCAGCCACACTGCCCCAGGCCTGTAGCACTGCTTGGGGCTGTTGTGGCTCATATGCTGTCCAGTGACAGAATGGTCTCAAGTTGCACCATGGGGGGGTTAGGTTGGACATCAGGAACAGTTTCTTCACTGCAAGGGTTCTCAAGTCCTGGCACAGTCCATGCAGGGAGGTGGCAGAACCATCATTCCTGAAGAGACTTAAAAGCCATGCAGATGTGGTGCTGAGGACACAGTTTAACAACAGACTTGGTAGTCTTGGGTTAATGGTTGGACTTGATGACCTTAAAGGTCTCTGCCAGCTGAAATGATTTTGTGATTCTATAAACTGTGTATTTAAGAAGAAACACTTAAGGCTGTTCTGCTATTCTCGACAAGTCTCTTCTCCTGAAAATCTCCATAGACTTCTTAGCTGAAGCTGCTCCTGGGCAGAGTAAGTCTGTCACTAGACAAGTTCTGTATTTTCTATTCAGCATCACTGGCACTTTTCAGCCCTCTGCAGTTCAATGGCCTGCAGGCTGAACAAATGAGTCTCTGAGGGGGTCTGAAGAGAGCAGAAGCAGATTTTATGTCTTAAACTGGAGGCTTCACAGTTGATAAATGGTGAAACTGAAGATAACTGAAGGCTCCTTTTGGAAGGCTTAAATTTTGTAACCTAACTTGGGAGTTTCCAAGAAGTGTAGTTTGCTTTATTAAAGCTCTTCTACAGCATGCAGCACAGTTCCGTGAGGATTAAGAACAGAGATTTCCCAGACTGCTATCATATTTTAAAAGCATAGCTCTGGGCCTTCTCATTTAGGTCTCTTGGATGAAATTAATGAGGAAAAAGGTGCACCTAGATGTTTAATACCATTCTTTCCTTCAAAGGTCATTTCCTCACCAGATCTCAGGTTTTTCTAGCTGTCTGACATAGCTCTGAAGTGTTTAAAAAGCTTAAGAAAGATTTAATGAGATCTTATTTGTGTTCAAATAGAATCATAAAGTTTTAACTGATCCAAAATCATTAATGATTCACTCTTCCTCGTGGTGTAAAAGGTGTGATCTTCTCAGAGGACACTGTTGATGAATTCCCACAGTCCCCATAAAGTCTTTCAAAAAGGAAAAAAAGAGAGAAGATGGAAAAGGCAATTTTGACTTTTTCTTTGGAGAAGTTCCTGAGGCAAAATCTGTCTTTAAAAAGAACAATTTTTCCATGCCTCTGGGATTTCACAGCAACATGCCAGACAGAGTTCCTTGAAGCAGCATTTTAGAGTCAGTCTGAGTCTGGAAACAAGCAGATCCAACATTATCTTCAGTACTTCTGGACTGAGTTGGAATTTGGCCAAAGAAATCAGCTGTGCTAGATCAACAGGAGGCTGCAGAAAATCCTGACACCAACAGAAATCCCATAAAGGAGAAGTCTATCAGAGGAAATTCAATTAGCTTCCCCTTAACATCAAGATAGAAGTTTTGGATAAAAATGTCAAAAGCAATTAATTGCCAAAAGATTCAAGACAAAAAGAGATGCAGAAATGCAGCCACTGGGAGACCACTCTCCCAGTCTCAGCAGAGGAAAGAGTTAGGCTGCAGCTGGATTTACACCACTCTTAATAATAAAGGAAGAGAAACAGGAAAAAAAAAAAGAACATTCAGGATGCTCATGAGGCCTCATTAAACTCTGCTGGCTAAAAATCCCCAAATATGAGGTGCAGAGATTAAACCTACCACTTTCAAAACTTTTCTTTGTTATATATAAGAAAGATTATCAAATATTCTCCTTTATGAAGTATAGAAGATAGAACAGTTTGGGTTGAAAGGGACCTCCAAAGATCATGCAGTTCCAAACCTGCTGCAGTCAGCAGAGACACATCCCACTAACCCAGGTTGCCCAAGGCCTCATGCAATCTGGCCTTAAACACCTGAAGGGAGGAAGCATTTCTTCCTAATCTCCAGTCTCAATCAACAGTGTCTCCCCATCCTCACTATCAAGAATTTCTTCCTAATCTCCAGTCTCAATCTGCCCTCCTCAAGCTTCAATCCATTACCTTGATCACTTGAAGGGCACTTACCTGTAACCAATGCTGTTCCTTCATAATTCCACCTTCCTGCCAGAACAGCTCCACAGTGGGCTTCCACGCTTTTCTCTACTCTCCCTAACTTGGAGATCAAGTGGAATTTCCCTAAACAAAAGGCAGAAAAAAAGCAAATCTCGTTTGTGAATCATTATTTAGGACTGCAGTGATGCTATCTTCTGTTAAAAAAACCTGCACAAACTAAGAAACTGACACAAAAAAAAAGAAAAAAAAAGAACAAAAAGAACAAAACATGCAATTAGAGTGTTCCAAACTACCATTATCCCAAACAAAAGGGCTTGTAAATGAGAGACAATTTGGCTTTGTTGCCTTTTCTTTTTCCTTTTGGTATGTCTGATCTTTGTTTTGCCTGTTCCTTTTCCTTCTGTCCCTCTGAACTTTGCCTGTTTCTCTGGGGACACGACTGCCTGATGTAATTTCATTGTCAAAAGTATATAGGCTGCAGTCCAGGATAGTCCTTGTGGGGTTACTTTTTAAGATCTGAAAAATCACTCAGCCACCAAAAGGAAAATGGAAAAGCAAAAACAATCTGAGCATGGGTGAGTGCAGTGCTCTGAGGAAGTCTTGTTGCCTGCCTGCATTATGGAGCTGTTATGGAAATTCACAGAAGCCAAAAAACAAAGCTATTAATGATTTCAACAGAAGCATGAGGAAGTCTTTCTTTCCAAATGAGGGATGTTGCTTAAATCCAGGAAGATCAAATTTAAACTGGACCAAAGAGCAGACAAAGGACTTGGAAACATGTGGCAGAATGAACACATGGCTTAGAAGAGTTTGGTGATTCAAATTAACTACTTTAAACCTCAAATTCTTTGGAAATTATTTGATCTGACTGGCCAGTGAGCACTATGAGCAGAGTCCAGAGCAACCAAAACTCTTGCAGATCCAGAGGACACAGACACCTCACGCTAAGTGTGTGCAAATGCTCCAGCACTTAAGATGGGATCGTTTCCCATTAATAACATCCTGCTTGGGAATACGAATCCTAAACCGGGCCATACCTGATGAGTCACAACCAGAAACCTGACTACTCCAGAGAAGGATCATGTTGTCAAGACCAATATGTGCATGCAGGTGAGAACAGAGTTAAATGTGAACTGTGCTAAGTTCCCCATTGAACTACCTCACTAAATACACATGTAAGTGGCAGAATGCAGGCAGCCTGCACTGAGAGAAGCTTCAAACAACTTTTATTGTGTACTGTTTTCACATGCTTGGTTTTTGTACCCATTCTGGAGTCAGGAGCACAGCACCGACAGGGACTTGTTGAAGCAGAGCCAGAGGAGGCCACAGCAATGATGGCAGGGCTGGAAGGGCTCTGCAGTGAGGCCAGGCTGAGAGAGTTGGGCTTGGGCATCCTGGAGAAGAGAAGGCTCCAGGGAGACCTTCTGGAGGCCTTGGAGTGCTTAAAAGAGCTGAGCAGAAAGCTGGGGACAGACTTTTGAACAAGGCCTGCTGTGACAGGACAAGGGGGGATAGCTTGAAATGAAAGATGATTTAGACTGGAGAGAAAGAAGAAATGTTTCAAGCTGAAAGTGGTGAGAGCCTGTTGCAGGTTGCCCAAAGAGATAGCAGATGCCCCATGCATGGTTTGAAACAAAAAGAAAGAGATTCAGATCCAAGAGAAGATGTATTTTAGCTTAATGGTGGTTTAACCCATTAATGGTGGCCAAGTTGCCCAGAGATGTCCCAACCCTGGAACCACTGCAGGTCAGGTTGTTCGGGGCTGTGGGCAACCTACTTTAGTTACAAATGTCTCTGTTGACTGTAAGAATGTTGGACTAGATGATGCTAAAAGGTCCCTTCCAGTCCAAACTGGTCTATGGTTCCATGATCTTAAAATTCAACTTAAAACCTGTTCAGCAGAGTACTCTGATTAGCAGGTTAATTCCATTTTTTCCTGAATTAACTGAGGAAGAAATAGCATTAGTGTTTTCTGTGATTTTTTTTTTTTTTGTTTCCTAAAGTTTCAAGTACTGATAATGTACATTTAACAGAATCCCAGCATGGTGGAATTGGAAAGGACCTCTGCTACAGCAGGGGCACCTACAGCAGCTTGCCAAACATCACAATGCCCAGAGAGGTTGGAAGCTCTCCAGACAAAGACTCTATAAACTTTCTGGGCAGCCTGCTACAGGCCTCCAGCACCCTCGCAACAAACAACTTTCTTCTTCTCTTCAGCTGGAACCTCCTGGCTTCCAGTTTGTGCCTCGTGCTCCTTTTCGCTTGTCCTGTTCCTGGGCACCACTGACGAGAGTCTGGCCACAGCCTCTTGCCCCCTGCAGCTTCTTTAGCTCTTGCTGAGCATTGCTCATATGTCCTCTAGGGCTCTAGGCCTCTACTCCTCATAGAGCTGCTCCAGGCCCCTCAGCAGCTTTGTAGACTCTGCTGGAGTTTCTCCAGCACTTCCCTGTCTCTCTTGAACTGAGTAGCCCAGCACTGGACCCAGTATTCCATCTGTGTCCTCACCAGGGCAGAGCAGAGCAAGAGGAGAACCTCTCTCAGCTTGCTAGCCACACACATTCCAGGACACCATTGCTCTTCTTCGTCACAAGGACACACTGCTGGCTCAATGCTGAACACGTCCATCAGCACTCCTATGTCCCTCCCCACAGAAATGCTTCCCAGAAGTTCACCTCTCACCTGTACTGGTGCAGGGAATTGTTAATCCCCATTGATCTCCCTTAACAAAAAATAGAGCTTTGTAAATCAGGAGCAAGCTCACACACAGATCTAAAACAAAGGTGTCCATCGACTTGAGAATCTAATTGGAAATACTAAGAACTACTTTTTTAAGGATGTGAAGAGTTCTATGGCATTTTTTTATGTCGAAACAACAGCTTCCAGAGATCCAGGCAGCATCCATGAGACCTCAATACTTCTGGAAGCAAATCCCTCACTGCCCGAGAAAAAAACCTGAAGGACAGAGGGCAAGTGACTGAATGCTTGGTTTAGGGACATTATCAGGACAACAATGGGCTGTGTCACAGGGAAGATGAGAAAATCCTTTTACAGATGGAAACATTCAACTCCTCTACCACTCTTTTGCATCCTTTCCCACTCCACAAGCTTTTCCGTCTTTCACAAGGCATCTTTCAAAGAGTGAAAGACAGCAAATTGCGGCATAGCAGGAAAGAACACAGTTTCACAGGGCAGCAAGCCCATCTTAGGAACTAAGAGAGAATTCATCTGGAAAAGATGCCACCATGCATTTAAAAACTGTATCAAAATACCCAAGATAAAACAAGGCCAAATCAAGTTTTTATGGGGTATCATCTTTACTTCTGCAACTGCTCTGCTTTTCCAAGCTATGAATTTTCAACTGATGACAGTCAAACGATCTGACTCATCAGGCAGGGCTTTTTTCACTGCATTCACAAGCAAAGGTTGCTCCAAAAGCAACCTTCCAATGGATTTCTCTGCCCTCTGTTCTTCAGCTTAACAATGAGGAAGCTGAGACTTTAGAATAAGAACTTATCTTCCCTGCACACAACTAGGAAAGGAGAAAATTTAGCCGCATGCCTGCAGGAGATAGAAGTGATTCAACTTAATCTTAGCTTTCACAGAATCTCAGCATGGTGGTAGTTCCATCTGGAGATCATCCAGTCCAACCCCCTACTAAAGTAGGGCACCCACAGCAACTTGCTCAACAAAATAATCCCGGAGTGGGTTGGAAGCTCTCCAGACAAGGAGACTCCACAACCTCTCTGAGCAGCCTGCTCCAGGCCCCCAGCACCCTCACAAAAAAATTTCTCCTCGAGGTCAGATGGAGCCTCTTGGCTTCCAGTTTGTGCCCCTTGTCCTGTTCCCAGGCACTCCTGATAAGAGCCTCACCCCAGCCTCTTGCCCCCCACAGTTCCTTTAGCTCTTGCCGCATATTGCTCAGATGCCCTCTGGGGCTGCTCTCCTCCAGGCTTTCAGCCCTTGCTCCTCTCAGAGCTGCTCCAAGCCCCTCAGCAGCTCTGCAGCCTCTGCTGGACTCTCTCCAGCAGTTCCCTGTCTCTCTTGTACTGGGGAGCCCAACACTGGATCCAGCATTCCAGAGGGAGAGGAGAACCTCCCTCAGCTTGCTAGCCACACATATTTCAGGACACCACTGCCCTTCTTGGCCACATTGCTGGCCCATGGTGAACTTGTTCCTCAGCACTCCCAAGCCCTTCTCCACAGAGCTGCCCTCCAGTGGGTTCCCCCCCTTACCTGGACTGACACAGGGAGTCATTTCTTCCCATGTGCAGGACTACGCTCACCTTTGCCCAAATGGCAGCACGGCCTGGTGGGTGCCAGCCACTCCTTCCAGTTCTGCATCATCAGCAAACTGGCTGAGTCTGCTCTGTCCCTTCATCCAGGCTGCTGCTGAACAAGACTGGACCCAGTGAGCACAAATTTGCTAAGTATCCTCAGATTTGTCAAACACTGTTCTTTTATCTTTCTGAACTACTGAAGCCAGCAGCTGCCCTCAGCCTTAAAGCAACTCTACAGTTCTGGAGGAAACTGAAGCATGAGATTAATGGCCTGTTCAAATCCAGAGTATAAACCAGGTATGTTTTGTTCATCACTTGCCATGGACTTGTAAACACTAATGTAAAAATACCAATAACATTACAAGTTGAAAAATTAGCTGCATTCATTTGTGATTTGTGCTTAGTAAGCAGTTTAAAGCTGCACATGCCCTGTATTTTTGCAAAAAAACAGCAACAAGATCAATGGAAGCAGGAAGCAGAACAATGTGCCACAGGAGATGCAGCTTGGAAGA
The DNA here is from genome assembly GCA_013400475.1 of Tricholaema leucomelas. Taxonomy (NCBI): domain Eukaryota; kingdom Metazoa; phylum Chordata; class Aves; order Piciformes; family Lybiidae; genus Tricholaema lacrymosa; species Tricholaema leucomelas. The sequence continues at coordinate 120,689 of WAAF01020464.1, forward strand.
AAACCCAAGAGGATTAAATTTACATTTGCTCTAATTTCACAAACAGCTGGAGTTCAACTAGGAATTAAGGCAAGCCTGTAAAGACATTATCCTCCCTTTCCATTGGATTCAGCACATTTCCACGAATCCTTATCACAGAGATGAAGTAGCTGCTGCAGGAGAACTGCAGGCTTGAGATGTAAGGCAGGCAAATGATGGTTAATGAAAATGTTCAGTGATAAGATCTAAGAAAACAGCAAACAAACACCAAAAACTGCTGCTTCTACAATGCAAGAATTCACAAGGTAAATCATCTTTATAAGAGAAGCTTTTGTGCAAAGTGCTGTTACAGTAGGAGACAAAAACTTGGAAATTAAGTTGCAATCAGGATGTCTTCTTTCACAACTTAAGGTAACACTGGTTTGTGTTTTGATTTCACTGAAAACCAAAAGCAACATCTCCGTAACTTTCTGGCAAATACACCTCACAGAATCACAGAATTAGTGAGGCTGGCATAGACCTCTGAGATCATCCAGTCCAGCCTATGCCCTAGTACCACCACACTGACCAAACCACAGCACTAAGTGCCACATCCTAGCTTTCCTTAAACACTGCAGGGACAGTGACTCCACCACCTCCCTGGGCAGTCCACTCCAGTGTCTCAGGGACAGTTTGGCAGAACCTGAATGTTCGTGATGAGGTTACTGATCAATGCTAAGAGCTTCTTCCTCAGACTTAAAACCAATTACAACACCATATTTTAGCTATTTAAAAGTGTTGAGGACAAGAGGATGGAGCCAGTCAGTGGTGCCCAGGGACAGGACAAGGGGCAAACTGGGAACTCAGGAGGTTCCATCTGAAAAGGAGAAAATTCTTTGGTGTAAGGGTGCTGGAGGTCTGGAGCAGGCTGCTCAAAGAGGTTATGGTTTCCTTAACTGGAGAGATTCCAAACCCCCCTGGGCATTGTGATGCTGGGCAAGCTGCTGTGGGTGCCCTGCTTTAGCAAATCATTATGGACTGGATCATCTTCAGAGGTCACTTCCAGGCCCCACCATGCTGGGATTGTGGCATTTCAGTAACTCAAACATCAGCTTTCATGCCTGTGACCAGGGACCTATGTTGGCACACAGTAAAAACATATCTAAAACTCCTGGTTTATAAAAAGATGATAGAAATGGATCTTAGAGTAAAAATGACATACCATTCTTGCTAACACTCCAGTGGAGAATATCAGTGATGCAATGTATGAAACACAAAGGAATTACTAGTTCCACACCAATGCAACTGGCATAGTAGGTATTTAAAGCTGCTTTATGGCAAATTATTTAACCACAAATATTTCCTCATGTGTATGGATGACATAAACAGAAAGCTGCACAAACCTATCAACATTTTCAAATGACTTACCATCAGAACTTGTAAGAACAAAGCTCTCAGCTTGAGACTGCTTCTTCCCACCTATACTTCTGGGAAGCCAGTGCAGATCTATAGGATAAATCTCATCAGGCAGTTTCACTACTCGGGTTGTCTCGCTGGTTAAAAGGTTCCATTTCATAATCTGGTGATCATCACTGCAGGAATAGAGTTCGTCAGCTGTAGTCCATCCCACACAGCTAACTAATTCTTTATGTTTAATTAAATTAAGGAAACTTTAGTTATTACAAATAAGCCTGCAAAATAGCTGTAATCTACAAATCTGAAAGGACAGTACAGGAAGATTATTTTGATTAAGATCACATGGAATGTTTCAGATAAAAAATAGGATTCTTTTTTTTTCCTCTTTTGTGTTAAGAGAAGGTGGTAGAAATTCAGCAGAAAAATAAAAAGAGCTATTACATGAAAATACGACTCCTATGATGTACTTCCATTGAAACACAATTGAAATGTTGGGTTACACCTCTAGAGGGGTAAAACCCATCCACAATGCAAGCCCAAGTCACCCAACTGTCATTGAATTTTGCCAGTTTATTAACATCACATCTTATATAAGCTGACATATAAGTTGATCTAATTTATTAGCAGGAAAAATAGAATTTAGTTTACATTTTTCAAGTATGTCTTACCACAAACAAGCAGATGTATCAATAGTCATATTTACTAACTGGAAAAGCTTTTAGCTTGTCACTACAAGTAAGAAGGGAAACAAAACCTCAAAATACAGCTTCTGAAAGGAAATTTTTAGAGCAAAAGTATTAAACATCTCTTAAAATGTTGCCCTTAAAGATTGCACTGAATGGCAAGGTGAAGAAAAAAATGAGTAAAAAGCCACCTGTAAAGTACAAATATTTTAGTGTGACATCTATGCTAAGGATCAAACGAATCTCTTCAGAATTAGCAAGCTTTTCTACAGTTTATTTTGATAGAAAGGATATGTTTTGGCTCCTTTAGAAGTGAAGTCTTCAGTCTCATTTCAGTTGTAGCGTTAACAAGACACACAGGTACATTTTAACTGTAACAAATCAAAATAAACACAGACATTAAGAAGCCAAAATTAAAAGGATGTTAACAGCAAAAAAGGGTGTGAAGTAATGTTAAGACTAGTACTGTGGGAAAAAAGCATCAAAGCAGACCTGACTTTAGAGGCAATTCTGTTTGTATGACACCCGACTCCACTTTACCTGACCTCTAAGTATATATATACTGGACAATTTAAACAACAAGTGAGGAGTGCAATGATAAAACATTAAGGTTGAAACACTGAGATTTTCTTGCGCTGACACAGCTGTGAAGGGTCTTCCAAGGGAAAACCTGGAATCACAAACTTTTCAAGGAACTTCATGCTTACTCAGAGACAAAATACAAGAAAAAGCCATACTACAGACAGAATTCTGCTGCAACACAGCATCTTAGTACTTCATCAACACTCCTATCAGTAACGTTTATGAAACTCCACTGTAACACACTAATTCTATTAGCAGTTCACTGGTGTCCCCTCTTGTGACAGCAAAAGTCTTTGTCCCTGGACAGCATGTGTTTAAAGAACTGAGGGCAAGAGGGAGAGAGCTGGAGGTACATCATGAGAAGACCATGACAACACACAACGTGGATTTTTAATCTGGAATATTTTCATCATAAAACTTACCGTGTGGCAAATCAAGAAGTATTAAAAGGATGAAAATCCAAAACCATAATTTTCTGTGCCCAAATGATGTTATTTTCAACTCTAATTGGTAAACACACAAAGGTTATTTCTATTTTAGTAACTAAACCTCTCCTACTTGAATGTCTGATTTTCTTCTCCTAACCTTATCCCAAAACTGGATAGGATGTCTCATCATCAAGGCATGTAAAAGAGGTACCAAACTCTTTAAACATATTAAAAGTAGCCTTTTCATCACATCTTTGAGTTCTATATGGTGGCAATGCACCTACATATATATTCCTTCAACTTATGCCAGAAAGTTTTCTGCTGATCAATTGCATGGCTAATCTCTGTGCCACAAATTCTAAACCAGCAACTGCAAGATGTGTATACAGGAAAAGAAAAAAAAAACCAGTAAGAAAAACACCACTGAGCATAACAGCACTAAGGATTCCTTCTCCAGGTTAGTGTAAGCACCTCTTCTGCTTAACACAATACCTCAATATTTATTTGGATGCGTGGATCTTATCTGTTTATACCTGCTGTGCACACTACACCTTGTTAAACCCATCTTTTTCATTTGCTGCTTGGTAGTTTTAAAGATTTCCTTTCTTTCTTCGATTTCTCACTTTGAGTTTCAGCAGGAATCCGGTCTGTCAGTTCCAGCTTGCACTCTCTCCCTGCCCCCACTCCACAGTGTTATTCTCCTTTCAAATACAGGACTACAACTTTATTTTAACTTTTGAAAACGGCTTAAACCCTCGATGTCAAGATACAAGGCAGGATGCTCACTCTTCAGGCCGCATAACTCACCTGCTGTCATCAACAGGTACATCATTATTACCTACTCTACTACATACAGCTCTGCAATGAGCCCAACAACAGGTTAGCCGAAAGCATTTACTAATTTACAAAAGACGGGGCAACAACAACGAGGAGTTGTTCTGGCAGTTTGCTAAGCTTGGCTCAGCTGCTCACAGCCTCATACTCCCGCTTGGTCCTAGTCTCACACTGCAGCCCCGGTCCCTTGCCCGCTCCCCCCGCCACCCCAGCCGTTTCCCCTCCGGAGCTGCTGAACAAGGAGACGAGGATTAGAGACGGGAGATTGAGCAAGAGCCGGGGGAAAAAGCGAAGGGAAAGGCAGGAAAGACAGAGAAGGCGTAGATGGCGGTGGCGGGGCTGAAGCTGGCTCTTCGCAGCACGGCTGTCCCCCGTGCGGCTTTGGCTCATGGCTGTGAGAGAACCGCAGTCCGACTCGACCAACCCGTCAGACACCACACTGCTGGCAAGGCCCCCGCTCCGGCCGTGCCAGCACCCCCTTTCCCCTCAAAGTTTCCAGTTTCCCAAGCAGCAGACAACCGCCTCCCGCGCCTTTCCCCAGGCGAGCACCAGCGTCCGCTCCCCGCAAGGGCCGTGCGGAGCTGGGGGTCGGGACTCCCCCGCCCTTACCTCGCCGCCCGGCGGTCTCCCGGAGTTCTCCTTCCTCTCCTCCTACGCCAAGCCAGAGGCGCTGGTCAGGGTCCCGACCCTTTCGCCCACCATGGAGTGAGTCAGACCTGGCCCGGCGAGGGGGGAATCACTGCTGCCTCCTTCTACCCCAGACCGCCTTTACCTGAAGAGCGCAGAACTGCGGAGACCACCGCCTCAGCAGCTAGCTCTCATCCCCGGCTATGCTCCCGCTCTAATCCCGCCTTCCTCGCCGTCCCCGCTGACCGACCGAGGCGGCGGCTGCCCGCTCCCCCCGCGGCCAAGCGGATCCGTCTCTATGGCTACTTCCCGCGAGAACTCTTCCTCCTCCTCATCCCACCGCCACCTCACAGGCCCTCCCCGACCAGGTGACAGGGGCCCGCTGGCGTCACTACGCTGCCCGTTAATTAATACTCCTTTAAAACCGCCCTGCCCTCACAACTTTAACTTTTTTAAAATATTGTTTTTCATATATTTTTACTAACAGCAGCACCTCCTCGGCGACCACTCCGGCCCTCTACTACCTCACAGCCCAGTTGCCGGAGTAACCAAGCGCCGCCCCCTGACCTACTTCCACAGTTAAAACGAAGTCCCTTAAGAGTAGGGCGGGCAGGTGGGTACGCCTGTGTAGGACACAAACAACCGCAAGTTTCTTCCCTCTCTTTCCCCCCGCCCCCCCAACAAAAATCCCCTCAGTGAAAGGCTCTCATTTGGCTTTCCTCGCCTCCCGCCCTGCCCATCCGCGCAGTAACGGAAAACAAGATGGCGCCGAGCAGGGCGGTTTTTCCCCCCTTTCAAACCCGCGGGAGGCCGGCCCCCTGCCTTCCCAGCATGCCCCGCGCCTTTTTCTAACGAATTTCGGTTCGAGTTTGCCGTTTGGGCGCCATTTTCGAGTGTGGAAGCCGCCGAGCTGCAGTCGGAGATCGAGCCGTCCGCTCCTAGCCGCAACTTGTCCCCTCGTAGAGGGCCAGACGCTGCTAGTTTTTGAAGGTACCAGTTCCGCGGGCAGCGCCGGATAGGTCGAGGCAGGGTTTTGGGCTGAAGCGGTGGTAGTTTGCCTGAGGGGTAGGTGGAGTTGGGGGTTTCCCCGTCTGTGAGCGGGGCGGTGGAGATGTGCTTGGGGCGCTTCGCTGGGCAGGGCTTGCTGAGAGAGAAAACAGGGAGGTGGCGGGCTCTGTTCCTCAGCCTGTTTTTCTTGTCCTCGTTCTGAGGGAACGAAAGGTTGTGGCAGCCCCTCTCTCCTGGCCTGGGCGGATGGGGGCTGCCCCGCTGAAGGCTGTTCCCGAGGGATTCAGGTTGCCCGACGACTTCGCGTTCACCGCGCTAGAGGGTCACAGCGGACCCAGTGTCCATTCTAGTTGGTTTCGGCAGATGAGTTTGGAGGGGAGGGGGGATGAGAGAGGGTCTTCTGCAGTTCAAAGGAGAAGGCCACGGGTTCACGCTGTGCCCTTACCGGCCTCTGAGGACCGTAAATCGGACCCACCTAGAACAGGGAACTGCAGGGATGCGTTTCCGTAGCACAGGGTCCCGATTTTAATGGGCTTACGAAGCGTGGACCTATCTATCTCTAGTTCTGCCTCTTTCTATGCTTGAAGTATGACAGAGAAATCTTTAGAAAGTCTATAACGACTTGGAAAGACCGGGGGCAGATGGACTCCTTAGGTAACGGATGGGTTTAAAAAAAACCCTCTAAAACCAAACCCAAAGGCTTCCACTGACACGGCTTGTCGCTCTCAAATGTAGTCGGATGTTCTTAAGGAAGCCTTTCTGTCCATCTTTAGCTCTCTTTTTTCGCAATCCCCGTAACAGAAAACGGCACTTGGCAGGAGATCGCGGAGAGGTGCTTTTAACAAACACCTTTGGAGCTGCCTCGGGGGAGGAGCTGGGCACGAATTTGTTAAATTTGTTAGTGTGTGGCAGCTGATTTATCGCGATTTAAAAGCTGAGGTCAAGCAGTTATGCCTGTTGATTCTGTTGAAGTGTCTGTGGTGGGGGAAGGGTTGGTAAGGTAAATAGGTCTATATTGCACAATTCTGTTGGAGTGGAGCAGTTTGGGGAAAAAAATAATAATAATCTGGGACTTCGAGAGGCTGTAATTGTCTGAGACAGCCATTGCGGAACACTTCTGACCAGGGGCATAGACACAAATTGCCTTAAAATGAGTTCTTTCTCTCATTTCCCCCCCCTCCCCCATTGTCCCAAATGAAGGACTCTCATGAGAGTGTGGGCTGGGGGTAGGTCTGAAAACGTCAAATGATTGGCACCAATTGTAAGATGACTTTCTAACCACGTCAGGTTTTTTTTATCTTGTGAGAAGTAAACTTTCTCATGTCTGTTTTTCTGCAAACTAACTTCGCCACTTGCTGCAGTTTAAACTCTTTGGAAGATATTTTTTTTTGCAGCCGTCTTTCTTCTCATCGTTTGCTTTTGTATTTATACGTGTTGGGAGCTTTGCTTCAGTGCCAGCTGATTGACTTTTGTTAATGTTTCTCTCTTGATCAGTTAACTTTAACATTGCAACCAGATGAAGGTATTTTCTTTTGCTTTCTCTGTTAAACGTTGAATGCAGGCAGTAGTGGTTGTGTGATATTTTGGTGAAATGAATGTGTTGACTTTAACGTGTGTAAGAGTCAAGTCTTTGCTGTAATTATGCCGGTCTTTTTGTTTGCCTACCTATATAAAATATAGTCAGTTTGGACTGTTAAAACGTGTTAGATCTGAAACTTGTGTTTAAAAGAATACTTCAGGAGAGTATAGACATATGGCTACTCAGTTCTTTACTGCGAATGTGCCTTTAACGCTTTTCCCCCCAGCATCATCCCAGTTGCTTTCTCTGAGCATAACAACTGCACAGAACGTGGCTGTGTGAGTTTTCAGTAGCCGACTTGTGCTGTTTCTACAGATTAGGGACTGTCCGTTGTTGGAGATAGAGGGATGCATTTTAAAATAGATCATTGTGAGGCTTGAGGTTTTTTGGGGGAGTTGTCTTCAAAATCTTGAGTTCCTAAATTGGCCAAACATCTGGGCAAACATGTAGGTATATTCCTTAGAGGGTTGTAGCTCAATGCTTAGACCGTGGGGTTCTCTTGTTTGCTAGCAAAAGAGATAGATCCCTTCAGTAATTTGATTGCTTGGAATGGAAGCGGAACAGCCAAGCAAGACGATGCCAAGCAAGAGCACCAAATCCTCCACAGCAGCCCATCCAAAAGGCAGAAAGCCCTTAGAGGACTCTCTCACTGACATGGAAGTGGAAAATGAAGACACCAGGCAGCCTGGTGAGGTGTCTCCACAAGGTAAGTTTGGATATCGGGGTTCTGCCGGGGTGTGAGCTTGATGATAGTGCCTGTTTAGCAACAATCTTGAGTTGAATTTACCAACTGTCCCAGACAGGATTTGTTCTTTCATTTACTAGAGAGGAATACTGAAAGCCTTGACTCCTGGCAAGTTTAAACTGGGTTTTAGATGGATAAGAGAAGCCTTGCAAAGAGTTAAAGTGTTTGGAGCAGTGATTTAATACAAGTGCAAAAGCAATTTGTAGCCTTTCTAAGCCCATTTCATATTCCTGATCTCTAACATTGTACTTACAGATTGTGGTACAACAGCAGGATTTTTTCAGATGTGTATAGAGCCAGTGGTGTGGGATTTCGTGGAATGAAATAAATATCAAGTTTATTTACTTAACTCTTAAAATTATTTGACTTTCTTTTTCATGAAGCAGTGTTTTTTTCTGGAGTTTATGCTGAAAGTGTCTGGGGAAAAAAAGCGTTTGTCTTTTCGGGTAGCCAGATATGCAATTATTAAAGCAAGGTATTTGACAAATGGATTAATATGTTTAAATTGGTAGCAAAAACTTCAGTCTATTTGAAGCAAAAAGCTACTATTGACTGTTGAAAGGCTGCTTTGCTCACAACTAGCTGATATCCAGGGGGCCAGTTTGTTTTCGTAACAAACTTCCTGTCTTTGCAAAGCAGTTGTGCTGTCATTACAGCTTTCAGAGCATTGTGCAGCGCTCCCCAAATCTTGCAGACTGACTTGTGAGCAGGCTTGAAATGTGGCTTTGCACTTATTAATGAGAAAGGCTTTGCCTGGTTCAGATTTGTAGGCTTTATTGTGATGGTTGTAGCTATTGTCATTGCAGAGTGCCTCTTAAAGTGTGTTAGAATAAGAATTACATAATGAAGGAACAAGCCCACGAGTGCATCGGTGGGACATCTTAAGTATCTGTTTTGAAAGGCTTACTTGGTGGAAAGACTTTTAATTCCACTCAGCTCATTAGAATAATTACAGGCAAAACTACAGGTTTGCTTTCTGTAGAAATATGTTTGCTTTTTCAATTGAACACTTTAAAAGGTGTCTGATCATTGGGAGCTTATGGGTTGTTTGTTTTGTTGTTTTGTTGTTTTTTCTCTCTTTCTGCTTATTTTGGATGGCTTTTAGCAGTCTCAGGTGAAGTGCTTGATAATCGAAGTTTAGAAGAGATTTTGGGTAGCATCCCTCCTCCCCCACCTCCAGCAATGACCAACGAAGCTGGTGCTCCTCGTCTTATGATAACTCATATTGTAAACCAGAACTTCAAATCCTATGCAGGGAAGAAAATTTTGGGACCTTTTCATAAGGTATCATTTCTTTTACCTAATTTTTAAAACGAAGCTAATACCTTGCTATGTGTTAGTAGTCTTCCAGTATTTTCATGTAAGCTCACCTCAAGAGCTGAAAAATATGTGAGGTTTAGAATTGCTTTCATAGAGAAATTCTAATTTTTAATTATTTGCCATAGGAAAAAAAGTGAAGTGCAACTTTGTGATCCTGTATAATTGTATTTTGTCAGTACCCTTTGAAAACTCAGACTCTTCTCTTGATTTCGTTTACTGGAGAACTTTCAGGGGTGTGTTTGAAGAATGAGAATATTTTTTAGTGCCCACAAGAGACTGAGGTGGCTAATCACAAAATTTCCTTGTGAACATGCTGGCTAAGTGCAGGGTTGCTTCGAGTTCAGTTAAAGTTTAGAAAGCTAAGCTGAGCTGAGGTGTGTTTATTTTTTTTAACTATTTTAATTTTATTTTCAGGAAGTTGTACTATTTTACCTTTGAGAGTAAAAACTAAGCTATCAACAGACTGCAGTTGCATGCACTAAGAATAACTGTTTTAAGCTATTCACAAATGAAATGGGTGATGTACACTGCCTAGGATCCTTTCTCTTTGGACATAACTTTTTTTTTCTTTCTATTATGCAGCGTTTTTCATGTATTATTGGGCCTAATGGCAGTGGCAAGTCCAATGTCATTGATTCGATGCTTTTTGTGTTTGGCTATCGAGCACAAAAAATCAGATCCAAAAAACTCTCTGTGCTGATCCATAATTCTGACGAACACAGGGACATCCAGAGTTGTTCTGTAGAAATCCACTTCCAAAAGATCATTGACAAGGTAGGTATGCTTCTAGTCACAGCAGGGGAGGCTTTTGTTTTTTTCCTTTAAGGGTTTGAAAAGCTGTTAATATTCGGTTATTTTAGTTTGAGCTGGGGAAAACTTCAGAGCATGATTAGTTTACCTTCAGGGGGTAAAAAAAATCAATTCAGAGTTAATTAGTTTAAATTCCCCTATTGAATAGTGCAGCTCTTAAAATATTAGTAGGGATTCTTGTTTTATTTTCTACAAGACTAATACCTGATACATGTCTGTTATAAAACTCTTTAGGAATGTGTAATAATCATTTTAAGCAGAAATCGTTTTAGACCTGTTACCTCAATTAAATAAAACTGATTTCAGAAATGAATACAGCCTCCAATTTAGGCATATTATATATTCTGAAGTTTACAATATTAGCAACTATGTTAAGAAATAAATATTTAAACAACACTTTTCAAACCAGCTAGAAATAATTTTAGCTTCTCTAGGTTTAGAAAAATAACTAAGGAACCTGAAGCTTTCTTTACACCTTATAGACTCTACAAACATGCTGCTGTTTTAGTCCATTTTTTAAAAACTAAAATTCAGGACATTGCCTGATATCACTAAATGTTTCTGAACCTGGTATTTTGTTTGAATGAAATAGAAAATGTTGGGGAAAAAAACCCACAATATTATATTGTCACTTTGTTGTGATAAAATCTTCTGGACATTTTTTGGGTTATTTATTGAAGGAAATTTTAAAAAATTTATTTAAATTGAGTTTTTTTCCACACATTCGAGCTAAAGTGTAAATTGCTGAGTTTAGGGCTAGTCAAAACAGTGGGAAATGTACATTAAATTAAAAATTGGATTAATAAAGTGGCAATTTATATAGCCTTTGAGGGAGCTGTTTTAAAAGGAGATTTTTTTAAAATACATAAACCTTTTTTCTTGTATTTATAATAAGCAGATTCAAAAATTATTAGGTTTTTTTGTTACTTTTTTTTTAGTATTAAAGTCAGATCTTGGAGCTAACTGTATGATCCAAAACACTTCTGCCTGCACCAGATAGCAGCTTGCTTATGCTCTTGGGAGTTGATCTGGAAAAGTGGCAGGCCAGTTTAAGTCTTTTCAAAAAGCAGGCATGAATTTGAGCTTTGGTTTAGTTGTTGCTTCGTAGGTAAGTTTGAAATCTCTTTTTGAAGCTGATGAGGTCATATTTGTCACATCTTTAATATTTTGCTTTTTTATCTTCTGTATTTTCTCCTTAGAAGCACTCAGATAAAAGTAACCCTTTTCCTTAGCACTAAAAGAGCAGTTTAACATGCAAGCAGCAGTGAAGTCAGTCAAGGCTTTTTAATCTGAAATTTCAAGTGTGGACTAGCACAGCCACTTGAAATTTGCAGTTGGTCTTTTTCTTTGCGATTTGAAGCAGTGGTGAAAATAAATTAAAACATTCTCAAGGCAATCTCTTGTATTAGAGGTGAGAAAGGCATAATATGAAGGCTATCCAGTTTAAATTGAGACATTTTTTTCCCATTTGTCAAGGTGGTGTGTTTTTGTTTTCCTTTTTTTTTAGCTATGCAATTTTAAGACAATTTCCCCCTTTCTATTAGACCCCAGAGTGCAGTTGACTTACAACCTGAACATGACAAACCTTCTGTGCTTAACTGTGAAATATGAGGTAAACTTGTGCTGTAATAATTTGGGGTTTGGCTTTGTTTTTCTTCCAAACAGGAAGGAGATGATTATGAAGTCATTCCTGACAGCAAATTTTGTGTATCTAGAACTGCTTATAAAGATAATTCTTCTGTCTACTACATCAATGGGAAGAAAACAACATTCAAAGATGTTGGTGTTCTTCTTCGAAGCCATGGAATTGATCTGGATCATAACAGATTCTTAATTTTGCAGGTTGGTGAGATGAATAAACCTAATTTTAAGTCAAGCTTTATTTCCAGTTTTTATAGCTATAAAAAAATGTTGTCTAGGTTTTTCAGCCCTGGGTTTGAGAGGCCTTAAAGTACTCTAGCAGCACATCATGGTTTGCATGATCTTGTAAAGATGCGAATCATTATTTGCTGCTTTAGCAATTTAAGGAAGAAAAGCAGTTGAAGAGAACTAACAGAAATTTTTCTGTCTTCCTGACGTGTGGATGAATAGAAGAGTTGTCATACTTGTTCCGCCTTAGCAGCACGTAAATATTGGTGTAGTAAAATAAACTTTAAACCCCAATATTATTGTGCTGCTTAAGCGTGGCAGAGATCCATCATCTTTTATACTTGAGATAAAAATGCATCAATATTAACTGAATCTTATGATTCTCCTTGGAAGTTAACATTGTCTATGCTCTCATATATAGATGTGGTTTTACTGGAGGGGCATGTATAGAAAAAAATATGAATTGTATAAAGATGGAGTGCAAGAAACACATGGAGTGTGCTTTTTGTTTGCCCTGTACTGTGGAGAACTCAGAAGAGGGGCAGGTTTTTTGATAATTCAAGCTATAGTTTTAAGAGATACAGTTTGTAGCACATACTGTAAAAATCATTACCAATTTTGTCAATATAATATCATTTATATTCAGATTTCACCTTAAAATTAGAAAGTTTGCTATTTAAAGGACAGGCTGAAGACAAACATGTCATTTTTTTTCCCCTAACTTTTAAGTAGTAATCAGGAATTTTGTTATGCACCAAACACTTAAAGTTTAAATTGAATTCAAGTACCTGATGGAAATATTTAAATATTAATTCATCTGAGGTACCTTTCTGCAATTCCCTGTAATTATTTCACCAGGTCCCAAATTTACTGTGAAGGATCATGACCTGGAAAATTAATGAATAGTAAGAGCCTTCCAAGGCCTGAAATTTTTCAATAAGGTTTATTTTAGGCCTGTGTCTGTCAAAGGAGCTTCCAGTTCCCCCTCTGAAAAAAATACTAAGTTCTAGCTAGGTCGCTGGGCTTGCTTCACTTCCTCCAGCCTTCTCATGCAGTCCTTTTTTACAGTTACACCCACAAAAAGAGGATATATCTGTTCTAAACTCTCTATGCCAGCTAGTTATTCCCACCAACACTTTCTGCCTGTATTTTTTGTTTTATGATGAAGTGAGGTAGGTCCAAGAAAACAACTGCACTACTTGTTTATTTTCTATACAGCTGTTGTGAAGTATTTTAGCACCATTTCTAAAAGGGAGAGAATGCAAAGTCAAAGATTAAAGGAGATAGAAATCATGCTGCAGAGAAATCTAAAGCTTAGCGTTAGAGACCTTTTTTGCCTCTGGGAGGAGGAAAAGGGAACATTTAGGAGCAAGTATTGCTAAGCTTTTTGAATTTTTAGCTCCCCACCTCAGTCTGATTTGATTTATTCTCCCATTAATTATTTCCCAGGAATTTATCAGTGAGGAGAACATGCCTTTTTCTTAAAGCTTGAGTCTCCACCTGTATAGTGGGAAATAAAGGGGAGGTAAACCCAAAATTCAGGCATAAAGCAGTGCTGATCACCTCCCTTTTTTTAAAGTTTTTTTTGTTTCCACTAGACTTTGTGGGTAATGGATTATTATGAAGGACAGAGGAAACTGCTGAGATTTTCTGTCTGTGTACTCTTTCTGACTTTGTCTTTTCACAGAAGGTTTTGTGCCTTTCTTAAAAAAGAAATCTACTGATTGCTCATTCAAAGATGAGGATTTTTCATTTGGGAAATGCAGCATATTTTTTTTTTTTTCATATAATGACAACAAAACTTCAAATCCCAAATCCTAAAAATTACAGTTAGAAATAAATGAATCTGGGTCAGAAGGCTCAGGCAGTGAACTACAACCACAAATATCCTTTTTTTGCCTAATATTTTTCACATCAAGGATCTATCACAAAGATTGCTCCTTTTTTTTCTTAGTATTTTTCAAATTAAGTTGTTTAAAAGTGGAGAGATTAGTAACAAGTCTATTTAGCTTTTACTCTGCTCTTGTTAGAGCTAAACTACACCAGGCTATCCAAAGTTTAACCAGGTGTCAACTAATTTTCTCCTTTAAAATAAGTACTAAATATCTTTGATTTTTGACTGTGTCAGTAGGGTGTAATTAAAATATTTCACTTATACAACAGATTTTAAATAAAAAATCCTGTTAATTAAGGATTATCAAACACTGAGATTGTGTGACAGAATGTTCACTGGGTAGTACTAAAACAAAGGGTGCAAGAAGATGTTTTACATGCAGTGACAAACGATTAGACTGGATTAGATGTTTGATTTAGATGATTGTATATTAGCATCTTTAACATTGCTCATTGCTTTTTAGAAGAGTGCTTTATTTTTTTGGCATCATCTCCCTGTTTCACTCCCTATTATTTTCCTTTTTTTTTTTTCTGACATAGCAGATTTTGGAGCCATTCAGGATAGAATTTGTAAGCTTAGGCCAGGGCTGTATGTTGTAAAAGTTGGATAGGGCATGATAGAGGTGGTGATGCCATGCTGAAATACTGAAGTCCAACTACTGATGACTTGTGAGGAGAGTTACAAAAATCACCTGTGGGGAAACAGGAGTATGTCAGAGTGAGTAATGTACAAGTGTTGTGAGTCGTGGAAGTGTTGCAAGTTCTGTGCCTGGACCAGCTGATTGAAAAGTATCTTGTTTTAAAATGGTTCTAATTGCCAACCTTTAACAGGAAGAGTGATCCTTAACTTCTAATGCTTTGTATTTTATGTTCATAATCACTTGCTCTGTGCTTTTAGTATGCTAGTAATAGACAAACTGCCACAGCCTGAAACAGCCTGCAACAGGAAAAAAACCAGCATGTCACTTAAAAGCATGCTGACTACTGTGGTAACATCTAGCATCTTGCTGCTGTTTTTCTCTTCCACATTTAATGCCCCAACCACAGTAGTGTGTGTACTTGTGAAGAGCAACTAATAAAACTGCTTAGCTGTTCTCTTGTTTGGGATGTCAGTGTACCCAGTCCCAGCATGGTGGGGGTTGGAATGAACCTCTGGAGAAGATCATCCAGCCCAACCCTCTGCCAAAGCACAGGTCCATACGCTGAAAATGCATGTGGGTTCAGTGTTCTGACCGGCTAAGGCAAGGCTCAGCAGAGGTAAGTATGTTTGCTCAGTAGTGACTCCTCTGAGCAGCTTAGCCTTGAGGACAGAAAAAAATCTCAGCCTAGTTTGCCTCTGAAGAATGACTGAAAAATGGGGAACACTAAAGGACTGTGTTTTGGACATGGCAGGGTGGGATGGCTGGGGAGCAAAGCAAGCTACTTGTGGACAGCAACAATTAATGGCCACTGAAAGTGGCTTTGCAGTATGTCAAGGTAAGAGAATATCATTTAGACAAACCTTTTAAAGGGAAGTGGAATTTCCTAGGTAACTCCCATTCAAGAACTTTGCAAATGAATGTTGTAAAAACAGTAATAAATGGCACAAAACTTTAAAGTTGTACTAAAATACAGTATCATGGGAGTAGACTGTTGGTTGATTTCCATTTACTTCAGGATCTACTTTCAAATTAAAACAGGTTTAAGTAAATTTTGTACTAATTACAGTAGTATTTCACTTAAATGCATTTGATAGACTTAATTAAAACCTTGTCATGTAATTTCCAAGCAAGTAGAAACAGCTACAGTGATTTATATGGCATGTCTTTTTCTAACTGATTGGAACAGCATTTTGTGAGGTACTAGGTCCTGTCCTGTGGCAAGATTGTTACCAGAAAGGAAGTTTTAGTCAAGTTTTTCACCTGCTGTTTTCTGGGAATAATGTAGGAGTTACTTTTCCAGTGTGTTTGAGAGGAAATGAGGGAGAGCAGATTTTCTTCTTGCTCTGAGACAAGCCTGAAGGTCCTAATTTGATGAGCTTGGCTTTCCTACTGAGGGACACAAACACCTGAGCTATAGCAGAAGGGCTCTGCTGCCAGCAGTGGTGGTGAAGAGGGGTCTGAGACGGGTCAAGGTCAGCTGAGCTGATAGGAAGAATTAAAAAGTGTGATAATGTGGTTAAAACTGAATTCTTTGGAAAAACTTAGAATAGCCTCACATGGATTCATTTTCCTCCTATTTCACTGACTTAGTGTACACTTTCTGCTGAATATATGTCTGCTCACTTCTGAGGACAGTGTGTAATTGAGAGGGATCAATTAAACAGTTTAATTAGACCATACCAGTAATCTGAAGCTAAACACTGTAGGTTGAGTTTAGCAATAACTAACTTTGATTCCAGAGTCACTCTAGATTTGCCTTCAATTTGTATTCTTGTATGAAACACAACAGTGTCCTTAAAGCTTCTAAAATTAGACAGATGTGCAAACAACTTGACAAAGGCTACTTTTAAATTGCTTCCAGAATGCAGAGTAGTCATTTTGTACAAACAGCTGTAAGTTGTATAACAGCCTAATTCTAAGTCTTCCTTCGTCTGTGATCAATAATGGCCTTGTAGATTTATGTATATGATTTTGTTACTTCTTCAGAACTTCTTTGGTTTCCCACATTAGCTTGTAACACTTTCCTTGGAAGGTTGAGGGGAGAGTATTTGATACTTCTGTGTTTGCCACCTGGTAGAACTGAAGGGTAGAAATAAGGTAGCACTGCAAACTGTAAGAAATAGCAATAACTGACAAGCTGAAAGTGTTGGGCTTGTCCAGCCTGGGAAAGAGACAGCTCCAGGGAGACCTTAGAGCAGCCTTCCAGCATTTGAAGTGAGCTGCAGGATTGCTGGAGAGGGCATGTAGTGACACAACACGGGGTAGTAACTTCAAACTAGAAGGAGCTGAATTTAGATTAGACATAAGGAAGGAATTCTTCCCCAAGAGGGTGATGAGACACTGGAAGAGGTTGCCCAGAGAAGTTGTGGAGAAGCCTGGGATTGTTCAAGGCCAGGTCAAGTGGGCTCTTGTTCATCCTGCTCTAGTGGATGGTCTCCCTGCTCATGGGGAAGGAAGTGAGAACTAGGTGATTTCTAAGATACCCTTCTGTCCCCAGTCAGCCTGTGATTCTATGGTAATTTGGATTGAGCAGAATTGTCAACAGGACAATTATTTATTTGCCTGTGGCTACTGTAATCCTTCACAGAACTTCGAGTCAGGTGGCTGCTGTAACTGCAAGAGCTGTTCACAGCACTCTGGATGTGCTGGCTACAGCTGGCCCATTTGCTTCAGGTCAGTGCTTAAAGGACAAGTTGCATTGATCACCTGTTGCACGTGAAGAAAACCCTATTGTTTGAAGTTCATTGTGGTAGGAATGTTACAACTCAAGTAGCCGTTCGTTGGGGGAAACAAACATCAATGGTTAAACCATTTCAATCTGAAATCCAGTGTGTGTAAAAAACACAGTTTATAACAATGCTGTCACAAACATCACAAGACTTCATCTTGTGATGCTTGACCAAGTTAAACGATGTTCTGCCCACTGTGAATTTGCACATCACTTAAATAGAATTATGTAAATTAAAAGAGAAACTTTACAGTTTGCCACTGTGAATTAACTACACTTTGCAACTAGTTACATTTAAGAATTTAGGAAGAAAATTAAATACACCTATTGGCGAGTATGAAGAAGTTACGAGATGGTGAGTGGGAGACCTAGTAGCAACCTTTCAGTACCTGAAGGAGGCCTACAAGAAGGATGCAGAGAGACTGTTGACAAAGGCCTGTGGTGACAAGACAAGGAGCAATGGCTTCAATCTAGAGCAGAGTGGATTTAGATTGGATGTTAGGAACAAGTTCTGCACTATGAGGTTGGTGGAAGACTGGAACTGGTTGCCCAGGGAGATGACTGTGGCCCCATCCCTGCCAATAGTCAAGGTGAGGCTCGACAGGACTCTGGGCAGCCTGCTGTAGTTGAGGATGTCCCTGCTGAGTGCAGAGGCTGTTGGACTGGATGATCTTTAGAGGTTCCTTCCAACTCAGAAGGTTCAGTGATTCTGTGAAGTGTGCAGGTGATTACAGTTGAGTTTTGCTAAGCTGCAATCCATCAGGTTTGCAGCAGAATAAAACTTCCTTACAAGAGTCTTCAGAAAGCCTTAAAAGCGAGTATGTTACCAAAAGCATTTTATCATTACACTCAAACTAATAAAATACTGTTCTGAATCTAATAAAAAGTCTGTGATTGCTTTCAAAATACCAAATATTACAGCCCTGGTCATGATGTCTGAAATTCTGGGATAGTTTCATGTAACCTTGAAAGAAAATTACTTGTTTTGACCGTAACCTCAGCTGACAGTTTCTCTACAAGTATGATGACACTTCCATTTCAAGACAAGAATTAGGGACTGGACAGATTGTAGTAGCTAGGCTCACTTTCTCATTGCTCAAAATGCTGGCAGCAAAAGACCTCTGAATCTGTCATTTTGTGTCAGTACAAAAGCACATCTCTTTGACCTTTAGGTATCAGGAATGCATGTGACTCATTTAACAGATTTTGGAGAAGGGTTCAGGAGACCTTAGAGAGCAGGCTTCCAGTACCTGAAGTGTGCTACAAGAGATCTGGAAAAGGACTTGTCACTAGGGCTTGTAGTGCTGGGATGAGAGGGAAGGGATTGAGGCTGGAAGAGTAGGACAGATTGAGACTGGAGATGAGGAAGAAATTCTTGTCAGTGAGGGTGGTGAGGCACTTCCAGGGTGCCTCCACCCTGGAAGCGTTCAAGGCTGAGTTGGATTAGGCTTTGAGCCACCTGGTTTAGTGGGAGGTGTCCCTGCCCATGGTAGGAAGTTGGAACTGGGTCATCTTTTAAGGTCCCTTCCAACCCAGACCATTCTGTGATACATCCACAAATATTGAACCTTGAGGAAACCTTTTACAAAAGGAAAATATCCAGGAGCTATGTTTCCTTTGTGCAGTTGGAAGTGAGATTTTGCTCTTGCCTGTCACCTTGAGATGGACTAAATATAAATAAACCCAACAGCTTGTCTAAAGGATTTGTGGAATTCACCAGTACCAGTAAAGGATGAGATTTTTAAGCCTGGTTTGGATTTATAAACCACACTGAAATTCTGTAAAAGGGTTCAGAAGATCTCTTGTGTTCTACTTGTACCTGTTGAATCAGGAAGACTTGTTGTCTCAGCCAGGTGTAGCCCACAGAAGGTTTACTGAATCTATAGTATTGTATCTAAACTATTTTTTTTTCTCATGAGCAAAACTCAGTATAAACTGAAATTTAGTTTGTTACATTGCTCCACTTCTGAATTTGACAAGTGTTGGAGAGCTCTGCTACCGAAAACCCCTTCAAAAACTAAACCACAGCAACTGCAACAGAAAATTCCCCTCCTAAACCATCCAGTCTACTGAGTTGTCCTCCCAGTGTTCTGTACATTTCCATCTACTGGATTCCAAGCTGCAAAATTCCCTTGTTAACAATATGTTTGAGCATGCCCACGCTTTAGTGTGCTTCAAAGTGTCTGGAATGAGCAGAGTTTAGCACTCAGAAGTTAGTCCAGTTTGTTTAGGTTGTGTAGGATCATGCAAATCTATCCCATTCTATTTTAAACCTTTGTATTTGAGACACTGGAAATTGAGAACCCAAAATATTGGGGGAAAATTGCCTGCTTGCTGGCATAGTTACTCTGTGGAACCCTTATAAAGTAGATCTGCAGATCACAGAATGGTAGGCATTAGAAGTGACCTCTGAAGATCACCACATCCAAGGCAGGGTCACCTAGGGATGGTTACACAAGAACATGTCCAGGTGGGTTTTAAATGTCTCCAGAGATGGAGGCTCCACCATCTCTCTGCGCAGCCTGCTACAGCACTCTGCCACTAAGAAGATCCTTCTCATGTTTAGATGAGTTCTTTTGATGTGTTCAGGTTTGTGCCCGTTACGCCTTGCCCTGTCTCTGGGCACCACTGGAAAAAAAAGGTCTGTATTAAGGGTTTGTTTGACAAAAAAACGTGTTGAGGGACACTGTTCCTTTTCCCCACGTTTTCAGGGGTGAGAAGCAGCAGTAATTGCTAAGCAGAGATCCCTGTAAGTTCTCCAGAAACAACTAAGCATAATGCAGGAAGGTTTTCACAACCGAGGCGGTGTTTGTTTCTTCATGATTCATGTTAAGGTTGCTGTCAGCAATATTCAGGTGTCACAGGCTTTTTGCTAGCCATGTCTCATTCCATACCAGAGTTTTACAATGGAATCTAACAGCTCTGTTCTGAAACTCCCCAATTCCAGTTCCAGTGTGATCACAGACTGAACTGGTGTTTGCAGCACAAGTAACAACCACTAGGTCATCAGCTTTTGAGGATGGGGACTGCATGTGTTTGGCCTGGTGTGTGATTCCATTTACAGTTAGCTTTGGACCTGGTGCTTCACTCCATAGACCCCACACAGACTCTTAGATTCACAAACCAATTTGTGTTGGAAGGGACCTTGAAGATCTAATTCCAACCTCACCTCTGCCATGGGCAGGGACACCTCCCACTAAACCACATTGCTTGAGGCCTCATCCAACCTGGCCTTGAACACCTGCAGGGAGAGGGCATCCACAACCTTCCTGGGCAACCTATTCCAGTGTCTCCCCACCTTGATAATGAACATCTTTCTAATCTCCAGACTAATTATCTCCTCAAAGGAAGGTGGCTGGAACTGGGTGCTACTGAGAAGCTGCAACTATGTGTTACCAAGAGCAGAAAGAAAGAACAAGTTACCTACAGAAGAGAAAAGTAGTGTCCTGTTGTAGGTGAGAGTTGCAGAAATGCAGCTTACCTTTTCCTTTCTCAAGTGGTTTGATAACCCCATTTAAAGTGCACTTCTAGATACATGGGATAAACTCCAGATTAAAAGCTTGTTGTTCTGAGAGGATCAGCTGTTTCAGGAAATAATTGTGTCATTTTAGAGAATATAATGCGAAGAAATGAGGTGATAGAGCATTCAGGATTTTGTGGTCCCACTTTTTGAGGGCTACATGGGAGGTGAAATTCTTGCCCTTCTCAAATACCTTCTAATGGGTCCAGAAGAATGTGTCTGCAATATAGAGACTGCAGTTTGGGGAATTCTGCCTGTATTAGATGTTTTAAATCCACAGCATTTCTAAAATTCCTCAAGGGTGCAGGTAGAACTAGCACAAAGCAGACAGAGCCTTGACTTGGTAGCTTCAGAACATCAGACCGGTAACAGAATGTGCTGATGGTGTTGCTCTTTCTGGTGATCATCAGACATCTTCAGGGGCACTACATGGGCTTGAAGACAGCAGGGAGGACAAGTCCAGGCTCTGCTGGCTGGTTTGTTGGGTGCTGCTGCTTTACCCTGTGCTTATGCCAACCCTCCTTGACTGAGTTGTTGATTTCAAGTGGTTAATTTTGTTATGAGCCATTCCAACGTTGAGTTTTGAGTGCTTTTACAACTTTCCCTTTAAATTTCTGCTCTTTACTAGAAATTTTAATGTAGAAAGTGTCTTGACAATCATGACACTGAAATAATTCACCTCAGGTGCTCAGCTTTGCATAGGAAGGTGGAATCTCCAGCTTTCAAGTTCCATGAAGAGATTCCTTGTGCTTCTCACAAGAGGAAATGATGGGCAATTGGCTCTTGCCCCTTTTTCATGCCTTGGTAGCCTGCTGGCAAGCAAGGTTTCTCATTACTTGCCACAGCAATCAGTTAACCTTATTGCTTAGAAATGTCTCCCTGATAAACTCGTTTCCTGATAACTAAGTTGAGGTGTTCTGTAGGAACTGTTCTTTAGATGTATGTTCATTCAGAGAATGAGTTAGGTTGGAAAGGACCTTCAAGATTATCCTGTTCCAACCCCCTGCCATAGGTAGGGACATGTACTAGGTCAGGTTGTTCAAGGCCTCATCCAACCTGGTCTTCAACACCTCCAGGATGGGGGCATCCACAGCCTTCCTGGGCAGCCTGTTCCACTGTCAGCATTTGAGTTGGTTGTTGCTAGTCCTCTGCCAGCATCCCAGTCTGATGCAGAAGACTTCACAGACAATGCAGAGACAGACTGAGTTCAGAGTGCTTCCACTGAATGCAGAGCCTTCCCCAGACACTTAAAGGATGTTTGATGCTTTTTCCCAGGGTGATGTGTTATTCGTTAGCTGTCTGCCAGCACCACCAGCATCTTGGTGTTGACATCCATTTTGATTGTCTCCTCAACTACATAGAGAATACAGTGGGTTTGTTGGACGTTGCTCCCTTTCCTCTCGTGAATTGCTGTCTGGGAGCTAGAGGAAAGTAACTGAGGGAAATTAAAGAGGTTTCTTGGTGGTCTGTCCTGAGACTGTACATGTAGGTGTGACAGTTATGGTGAGCATGCCCGAGTATGTTTTCTTTGCAACAAATGTCTGCCTGCTGCCCTCTTAGTTTCACTTTCAAAAATGCTGTCCGTGTTTGGAAAGAGCTTTTACTAGGGAAAAAAATGAGCAAGGAGGGGTTTTGTTTGAGTTTTAACACAAACAATGGGACAAGAAGAGGAACAGTTCAGAAGTTGGGAACAGATCAGTTGAGTTACCTTGGTTCTAACAGAATGCAGACTTGTAAGATAGGGATTTTCCCCTGTTAATCATTATGCCTAATTGCAAGAAGAGCAGGTTCAACCTTTTTTCAGTCTCCTTCATCCATTACAATAGCTGGAAACCTTTTTTGTTTCTTAGTATGGTAACTGTAGGAGTGAGCTAAACAGGTATCTTCATATATTAAACTTGGTACATAATATTAATCCTATTAGCCACTTTCCAGTATTGCTTCTAAATGTTTTCATTTTTCAACTTGGTATGAATCCAAGCATGTAAGTACTCATCACATGAGATGAAGAATGTGTACTTCTAAAGTTGTTTGCCTGTGGTGAAGTGTTTATTTATGTATTTAGACAAACAAACCCTTGGTTTCATCACTGATGAGGTTGTAGAATTAGATACAACTGGATTAAATGTAGTTATTTACTATATTGTTATGCATGTTGTAGCTAAATTCCCTGACCTGGGTGAGCTATGGAGAACCCTCACAACTACATTCTCATTTTTATTAGATGGTTGTGACTCAAAGGTGGTTAATTAGTCAGATTGTTTGCAAAGTTGACTTGCATTCCTCTCTTGTCCATAATCCCTGTGCTTGTAGTAAATCATAGAATGACAGAATCCTGCTGGTTGGAAAAGATCTTGAAGATCACTATCCAACTCTAAATGCAGGCAGCAGCACCTAACTTGAGAGAGAAGCACAGAGTGTAGACAATTCTTAGATGTAGTGCTCAGCAAACACTAGAGCATGAATTAAATTAGATGAATTAAACATTTTCTGTGATTATTTTTCTTCTTGAATGCAAACAGAGGAAATGCAGGAAAAAACAAAACAGACCTAGGACAATGCCACAGACATTTAGGTGGGGACAGAGTTTCCTACCCATGAGCAATGTCTGACTGAGAAGTGATTTTTGGTAAAATGATGGTTTTGTGGCAAGGGAGCAGATGTGTAACTGGAAGTGTATGTAATACAACTGCACTTAAGAAACTAACTGTGCAGGGGGTCAAGGTGTTCAAGCAGCCTGTGGGCCTGGTGCTTAGGGACATGGCTTAGGGTTGACCCTACAGTGCTGGGTCAAAGGTTGAACTGGATGAGCTTGGAGGTCTCTTCCAACCAGATGTTTTCTGTGAGATGCATAAGAAATAAAACCAAGAGTTGGGTTGGGTTTTTCTTCTGTCTTGTCAAAGCTGGCGACACTTTAAGAACAGTGATTAGCAGAAAATCCAAGCTTAGATGCGTTTAACGTTGAGGATTTGAACTTAACTCCCCCCACTCTGCCTCTGTCTTCCACTCTGACAAAGGAATTGTGTGCAAGAAAGGCTTATCTTAATTCTTTTTTTTCAAAGCTCGTATTTTGCAACACTGCATTTTCCCAGAACTCAGCCAAGTGGTATTTACTCAGTGGAAAGAAAGCAGAGTGCCACTAGGTGTCATTGTACACCACGTGGAACAAAATCACTGTGGAAAAAAGCTCCAGTGACTTCAGCCTCTAGTTTCTTAGTGGGTTACAGCTCTGGTTTGCTGCAGTGCTTGCCTAGAAATCCTGCCCTTGCCTGGCTTCTGTGACTGTCCTTTCTGGTTCTCCAATAGGTTCATTAATCACCCTCCTTGTATGTTCTTGGAAGTCCTTCCTCATACTCAGCTGTCAGCTCAAGCTCAGCAAGCAGCCAACTAAATTCTTAACTGTGTTCTCACTTTGGATATAGGCTGAGGCTTTTTTCACATATACAGGAATATAAATCGTATTTTCCTGTGGATTTTAAATCTTGTCAGTTCTATAACTAAATCAAAAAGTAATGTAGTTCATTTCATGCATTTAAAAATCAATCCCAAAGGCCAGTCCTGGTACTCTGCACTACTGGCTGTTTGGTTTACAAAGAAGTTGTGTCATCATGTGCCAGCTATCCAGATTTTTGAAGAGTAAATACAGAATCACAGAATGTTAGGGGTTGGAAGGAACCTTCAAAGATCATCCAGTTCCACTCCCCCTGCCAGAGCAGGATCATGCAGGGCAGGGCACACAGGAACACATCCGGGTGGGTTTTGGATGTCTCTAGAGATGGAAACTCCACAATCTCTGTCTGGACAGCCTGCTCCAGGGCTCCAGCACCCTCACAGTGAAAAGCTTTTCTCTTTTGTTCCTGTGGCACCTTCTCTGCTCCAGCTGGCACCCATTGCCCTTTGTCCTGTCATTGGACATCATTGAACAGAGCCTGACACTGTCCTTCACATCTGTCAGCAGCAATGAGGGCAGCCCTCAGGCTCCTCTGCTCCAAGGCCCAGCCCCCTCAGCTTGTCCTCACAAGGAGATGTTCCACTGCCTGCAGCATCTTTGTGACTCTCGGCTGGACTCTTTCGGGCTGTTCCCTGAGGTCCTTCTTGAACTGAGAGGCCCAGAACTGGACACAGTATTCCAGATGCCACCTCACCAGGGCAGAGTAGAGGGGCAGAAGAACCTCTCTCAACCTACTACCCACTTAGTACACTCTAGAATGGCATTGGCCTTCTTGGCCACAAGGGCACATTGCTGGTGCATGGGCATCCTTCTGTCCACCAGGACCCCCAGGTCCTCTTTTCCTGTGCTGCTCTCCAGCAGGTCAGTCCCCAGCCTATACTTTCCCAAATGCCAGACTCTACACTTGTCCTTGTTGGATTTCATTGAGTTTCACCCCACCCGACTCTTCAGCCTGCCCAGGTCTGGCTGAGTGGCAGCAGGGGTGTTAGCTCCTCCCAGTTTGGTGTCATCAGCAAACTTGCTGGCAGTGTTCTCTGTGCCCTCATCTGGGTGGTCGATGAAGGTCTTGCATAGTCCTGGTCCCAGCACCAACCCCTGAGTGGCTCCACGAGATACAGGCCTCCAACTAGACTCTGTCTCACTGACCACAACTCTCAGTGTCACATCAATTCCTGCTCCACGTTTTAATGTGTATATTCAATTGGGTCTCTCTGTGGCCACCTCATTTACAAAACACAATCTGTATTTAGGAGCATCGTCCTGCTCTGCTCTGAACGTCGAACGTTGATAGCAGGTGTTGTGGTTGGCTAATGAATAGCATTGGGAAGATAAACACCCCATACACTTGTATCAGTTTAAGCTTTCCTGATTCCAGTTTTCAACCAAAATTGCTATTACTCAGTGTAATAATTTCATGTTGTACCTAAAGGAAAGTTTAATGAAGGAAGCTTAATACTTAAAGAATTTGTCTTTCTCCAACAAGGCAGGCTCAGTTGTGTGAGTTAGCTGTCCAGCTTATCTGTCAGATATGATTTTATGGACCTTCTGTTTCCTTCAGGGCCCTTAAGCTATCTTAAGACCATTGGGTGCTACCTGACCTAGAGGGCACACCTTCTACTCATCTTTTTTCAGGTTGGGGAAATACACTTTGGAATCTTTAGCCACATGAAGCAATGCTTAGCCCTAAATGTTGGCTTCCAAAAGAGATTTTGCTTTTCACACTCGTCACCACCACACGCTCAGAGGAGGACATTTGTATTCATATTGCTCTTTGTTTTCCCTTTTCATTTTCTCTGCCTGGTCAGTTCTGAGCAGTGCACTATTCTGTTCTTTCATAGCACTAGACTATGGTCACATACCTGCATTCCAACAATGGATGTATCTTTTCAGAATCCTGACTCTTTTCCCCCAGGAAAAAAAAATAGGAAGAAAAGCAAACCTTATTTTTTTCTTTTCCAAGGGAGAAGTCGAACAGATCTCACTGATGAAACCAAAAGGCCAGAATGAACATGATGAAGGCATGCTGGAGTATTTAGAAGACTTGATAGGGTCTGCAAGACTCAAGGAGCCCATTCAAACTCTCTGTCGCAGGGTTGAGCTTCTAAACGAGAAGAGAGGAGAAATGGTGAGTCTTGGAAAGCTTTATGAAGCTTGCAAGGGTTTGTTACTGGATTGGTGAGAAAAACAATCAGGGTAGAGACTTGGTTAACATTTGGCACTCCTGCAAGAGCAGTGCAGAGGATTTTGGAGTTCTCAAGGCTTGGTTAACGTTTGGCACTCCTCTGCAAGAGCAGTGCAGAGGATTTGGGGGTTCTCAAGGCTTGGTTAACGTTTGGCACTCCTCTGCAAGAGCAGTGCAGAGGATTTGGGGGTTCTCAAGGCTTGGTTAATGTTTGGCACTCCTGCAAGAGCAGTGCAGAGGATTTTGGGGTTCTCAAGGCTTGGTTAATGTTTGGCACTCCTGCAAGAGCAGTACAGAGGATTTTGGGGTTTTCAAGGCTTGGTTAATATTTGGCAGTCCTCTGCAAGAGTAATGCAGAGGATTTGGGGGTTCTCAAGGCTTGGTTAATGTTTGGCACTCCTGCAAGAGCAGTACAGAGGATTTTGGGGTTCACTATTGCATCTACTGTTCATTTTAAAACAAATAGGCTGTCAACATCAGTTGTCCCTCTTTAAACGGTTACAGTGCTGTTGACTTAACATTCCGAAAGGTTTGACTGCATGAGTTGGAATGTGGGATTCTACCTGCTGATATCTATGTGTATTAAATGCTTGCTTAGAGAAAGCAGAGAAAGAGATGGTCCTTATCTGAACATATCCAGATAAGGTGTTTTATCTGCCTGACTCCTGCTGCTGAACAGCACATAGGAAGATCATAGAATCATTTTGGTTGGAAGAGACCTTTAAGATCATCCAGTCCAACCATTAACCCAGCAGAGTCAGGTCACCACTAAACCATGGCCCTCAGCATCACAGCTACATGGCTTTAAAACCTTTCCTAGGATGGAGACTCCACCACTGCCCTGGCAGCCTGGCCCAAGCCTTGACAACCATTTTGGGGTAGAAATTGTTTTTCATGTCCAACTGAAACTTTCTCTGGGGCAATCCGAGACTATTTCCTTTTCTTCGTGTTGCTTCATGATGAGAAGAAGCAGGAAAACCTATCATGCTGAGGAGAGAAGAGTGAAGCAGAGCATTGGTGAGATGATGGATGCTCATGAAGCTATATGAGAAGACTTAAAGCCTTCTGAGCTGCAGGTGCTGCAGCTTCTCATCCATCAGCATCCCCAGGTCCTTTTCCACAGGGCTGATTTCTATCCCCTTCTCTCCCAGTCTGTATCGATAATGAGGATTGTTCCTGCCCAGGTGCAGAACCCTGCACCCTCATGAGACTCAGCTGGGCCCAGTTCTCCAGCTTATCTAAGTCCTGGATGACATCTCATTCCTCTAGCATACTGATAGCATCACTCAGCTTGGTGGCATCTGTAAACACGATGGTGTCCTCAATCTCACTGTCTATAGCACTGGTGAAAATACAGACCCCTGAGGGATGCCACTTGTCACCCATCTCCATTTGGATTTTGAGCCATTGACCACTACCCTCTGGATGCAACCATCCAGCCAATTCCTGATCCACTGAACAGTCCACCCATTTTTGTCTAGTTAAACAGAGTGAAAATGGTGGAGAAGGAAAAGGATGCCTTGGAAGTTGAAAAGAATAAGGCCGTGGAGTTTCTGCGTGTGGAAAACAAACTGTTTCGGGAGAAGAATCGTATCTGCCAATACCACATGTGAGTAACTGCAGTTTTGGGTTGCCTTTGCTGTGGGAGTGATGAGGTTAAACTCTGCTTCTAAGGCTCATTAGAAATACTGTGCATTTCTGAACAGCCTTTTTGGTCCTTTAAAATTAATTGGTTTCTGTTAGTCGTGTCTGTTTCATTTTGAATTGCCACACAATGGCTCAGGTTGGAAGAGACCTCAGAGATCATCTGCTCCAACCTCCCCACCATGCCCAGGGACACCTCTCAGCTAGACTCCAGCATGGCCCTGAACACTCCCAGGCAGGAGGCATCCATAGCCACACTGGGGAGCCTTTTCCAGAGTCTCACCACCCTCACACTGAAGAACTTCTTCAGCTCCAGTCTAACCCTGCTCTGCCTCAGCTTCAAACCATTCGCCCTTTGGCTGTCTCTAGACACACTCATGAAAAGTCCCTCTGCAGCCTTTCTGGAGGTTCCCTTCAGCTATTGACAGGCAGCTCTAAGGTCCCCCTGGAATCTTTTCCAGGCTGAATCACCTCAGCTCCCTCAGCCTGCCCTCACAGCAGATAATAATCACTGGAATGCACTTAAGATTAAAAACCTATATTTAGTAGGTGTTTGCTTTAGGGGAAGAGTGGAGATTGGAGGTTTATGTTGTTGGGTTTTTTTTATAGATATGACTTAAAGAAACAAATAAAAGAACTGGAGGTGGAGAAAGAAAAAAACAATGAAAAAACTAAAGATATTAATGAGAAAAGCAGTAAACTTGCTGATGAATTGAAAATCAAGACTAAAGCTTTGAAAGATGTTGAAAAGTAAGTACTTGCTGTACGGAATTGTAAGCTTTGAGTGCTGTGTGTTATGTGCTGCATGTGAGGTGTTCAGAAAAAGCTGTGGTAGATGTCTTGTGAGAGGAGGAACACCTGAGGAAGCAGAATATGCAAGAATTGCATGGGAAGGTGATCAAAAGGAGCATAACTGAGGTCCTCAGTTTTTCTTTCACCAAAACCTTCCATTAGCTAATGAGCAGAGTCACTTATAATACATCTAAACATTGGCTGGCATGGATTAAATGATCTTGTGCACAAAAATAGATACTAAAATAAGTGATAGGTTTGATTTGGTTCTGTAGTTTGCTTCTCTTGGAGAAATGTGAGCAACAGTCACAACGACAGTAAGAAAATGTCAGCTTCTGATGGATTTTAAAGCACCTGCTTTATATTACTGTACAAAAGTTCAAGAGATTGTTTCAGGCTTCAAGACCCAACCACAATGCCCAGACATATGGTTATTGGGTATTTCTCTCTGGTTTTCTTAGGAATCTCCTCTGCATAAATTTGTGTTTCCCCAAAATTGATTTGTCTGGCTGCTAATCTCCACTCCAGCTGCAAAATTCACCTTTTCATTTTCTGAGATCACAGTTTTTGTGAGAGATCATGGAATCCTAGAATGGCTCAAGTTGAAAGAGACTTCAGAGATCATTTACTCCAACCTCCCCACCATGCCCAGGGATACCTCTCAGCTAGACTCAGCTGTTCAGGGCCTCATCCAACCTGGCCTTGAACACCCCAAGGCAGGAGGCATCCACAGCCACACTGGGCCGCCTACTCAAGAGATGTCTCACCACCTTCACACTGAATAACTTCTTCCTCAGCTCCAGTCTAACCCTGCTCTGCCTCAGCTTCAAACCATTCCCCCTTGGCCTGTCTCTAGACACACTCATGAAAAGTCCCTCTGCAGCCTTCCTGCAGGATCCCTTCAGCTATTGGAAGGCAGCTCTAAGGTCATCTTGGAGTGTTCTCCAGGCTGCACACCCCCAGCTTCCTCAGCCTATGCTCACAGTAGAGCTGCCCTTGGATTATCTCTGTGGCCTCTGGCCTCTCTCCAGCAGCTCTGTGTCCTTCTTCTGCTGGGGACAGCAGAGCTGGAGGCAGGATTGGAGGTGAGGTCTGAGCAGAGCAGAGCCAAGGGGCAGAATCCCCTCTCTTGCCCTGCTGCTCACACTCCTCCTGATGTAGCCTATGGTATGATTTGCATTCTGGGCTGCAGGAGCTTCTACCAAATTAAAACCAACCCATTTCTGGAAATGTCTTCCATATTGCTCTATTAGTTGATCTTTTTCTGATGAAACATCACTTTCCTGGAGAAAATCCTGTGAATACAGTAAGCATTGAATGTTGTTTTTCCACCAAAACTAAGAAGTGTTGGTTTACATTCTCTATGTTTGCTTATGGAACAAAGCTCTACTGACTTCTTTTTATATGGTGTGCAATAAATTTGTCTTTCTTTTTTTTTTCCCTTTTAGGAAAATAAATAAAATTCAACGTTTTATAGAAGAGAATAAAGAAAAATTCAGTCAGCTGGATTTACAGGATGTTAAAGTAAGGGAAAATCTAAAACATGCCAAAAGCAAAGCTAAAAAACTGGAGAAGGAACAACAGAATGAGAAAGAAAAGGTAGTGTGGCGTGCAGCTGAAGTGGAATTGGGTGGTCTAGATGAGAACATCTTTGTGCAGCTGGAATGAAATAGCAGAGGACACCAATTGTACTTTGTGCAACAAAGAGAAGGGGAAGAAAACATGTTTTGATTTTTTTTAAGCAGAAATTTGATGTCATTGAAATGAGATGGGGATTGTTTGCAAATCACTTGTTGAAGTAGTGCATTATTCTCGCTCACATCTTACTATGGGAGACTGTAGCCAGCAGTGCCAGGCTGGTTTCTGCCTGAAGGCAAAGCCAGAAGCTTTCCTGTTGCTTTCCAGCTCTGCTGAGAGCTCTCGTGGCTTGCAGAGCATCTTTTTATCCTGTCTGTTGAGATCACAAGAGTGCTGAATGTTCTCACAGCTGGTACCTTTTAAAAACCTTTTGGTTTTTCCATTTCCTTAGTTAATTTAGCTAATATAATGGATATATTTTACCAAGTTGGTTGTTACCAGCTGTTCTAGATCTTAAATCACTCTTTGGCTCAAGAGTGGCCTTCTGGAAGTAGGTATTTAACAATTAAGTCTTACTGTCATTTAAAGACTTAGGCATGAAGCTGTATTTGTCACTGCTGTGTCTTGCTTCCCTTTGAGCGGGTTTAGAAACAAACCTTTCAGTAAATTCCTGCTGATGCTGCAGTGGATCTTGCCCTACAGACCCACTTCAGCTTAGATTTCCTTTTACTTCCACACAGCACTTGAAAGGCAGGGTTTAAAATAAAGCAAAACTGGCTTGGTTTAGTGGGAGAGGAAGTTAAACCTTTTCCTTGTGTAGGTAGAAGAACTGAAAGCTGTACCTAACATTAGTGAGAAAGCCATCAGCGAAGCAAAGTCTAAGAAAGAGCTTCTTGAGAAGAACAAAGAGAAAGAAGAAGAAAAACTGAAGCAGGTTTTGAATAACCTTAAGGAAGAAACCCGAGGGATTCAGGAAGAAAAAGAGGTTTGGACTGTTCTGCTTTAGCACACAGACTCTATTAACTGATCTATAGCTGATACACTTGGGAATGAAGCCATCACAGGAGAGCTGTGATATTTTATGTGATAAGCAAAGTTTCCTGTGTTGGTTCAGTGGGAAATTGATTCTGAGTTTATCATCAGAGTTCAATCAATCTCAGTAAGTTGCCTGCTCTTTAGAGTGCTGCCAGACTATCATGCATCTGTGTGCTACATAAATCTCCACTCCCATTAACTGAGCACACTTTGATATTATTTTTCCCTATCAAAATATTTAAGCCAATGTGTTGCTTAAATAAATAAACAGCTTCTGAAGTGCTGTGATCTGACTTGGGATCCCTGGATAGCTACTCTAGTGACATCTGGTTAGTGGTGTTGTCAGCTGTTCAGTCACTAATTATCCTATGCATTTGGGGGGATTCTTTTCTGAGCTTGAAGACATGGTTTCTCCATCCAGTCTGTAAGTTGGCATCACATGTAGGGCTTCTCACAACTTCAAGTTGAGAAAGCAGTTCAAAGCTTGCATGGATTATCTTAACAATGCTGATCAATATTTAAAGGCTAGGAGGCAAGAGGATGTGGCCAGACTCTTATCAGTAGTGCCCAGGGGTGTCAGTGGTGCCCCTTGACAGGACAAGGAGCAGGGGACACAAACTGGAATCCAGGAGGTTCCACCTGTCCACCTGAACAGGAGGAGAACATTCTCTGCCTTGAGGGTGCTGGAGTAGGCTGCCCAGAGAGGTTGTGGCGTATCCTTGTCTGGAGAGATCCCAAACCCTCCTGGCCATTGTGATTGTGGGCAAAGAGGTGTTGGACTGGATGATCTCCAGAAATCCCTTCCAAACCCACCATGCCAGGATTTTGTGAGATGTCCTGCGATCATTCCCTGATGCTCTTTAATTGTGAGGGAAGCCTGGTTTCATTTCCATACAAAATATGTTCCCAGATTAAGAAGCACTTGTCCTGCAAGTGTCTTCTACTGACAGGAGAGCCACTAAAAGATCATGCCCTTTTCCTCCTTCCCTGTCCTGTAGCCTGACTGCTGTCATGTTTTTAAGTTGGAACATTGTGCACTTTGCAGGGCAAAGAGGAAGAGCTGATGGAGATCAGCAAAGCAGTGAATGAAGCACGGGCAAAGATGGATGTTGCCCAGTCAGAGCTCGATATCTATCTCAGCCATTACAACTCTGCTGTGTCCAACTTCAACGAGGCAAAGGAGGCTCTGGCCACCACTTCAGAGACTCTGAAGGAGAGGAAAGCTGCTATCAAAGATTTAAATACAAAGCTACCCCAAGCTGAACAGGAATTGAAGGAGGTGAGGCCTGAGTTAGGTGCATCAGTTCTTTGAGTAACAATGCGGTGTTGCAGCACACAAATCAGCAATCCTCTCTTCCTTTTAGCAGCAATGCTGGTTGAAATAAACCTCAATAGAGGTAACATTTAAAATAACACTTAAACCCTATCCTGAGTTAACCAGTGGAGTCAGCATTTGGTTTCAAACTTATTTGGGGTCAACCAACTGTTAGTATTAAGCACTGAAATGAAATCCTGCATATCATTCTATATCACAAGACACTTGAGATAAAGAAATGGCTGTTTCTGAGCCACCTTTGAATTTCACCTGGGAATAACCCCAAAGGAAAAAAAATGTCTTTTTCCCTGCTCCTAAGCCTGGGTGATGCATTCATAAGCTGTCGCTTTCGTGTGAAAGCAGCACTAACTAACAGCCAAAGTGTAGCCCAACACCAACCATTCTTTTGAAGGTTTGCTATGCCCACCTTTCAGTGCCTTGTTTTCTTGTCTACCCAGTCATGAATCTGAGATGTCTGAGCCTAAGCTAATGTCTGTCTTCTAACCATTAGAAAAAGAAGGAGCTTGAGAAGCTGAGCAAAGAAGAATCAGATGCCAGGAGTCTGGTTCGAGAGCTGCGTCAAAAAGCAGAAGAAGCCAGAAGTTCTTTAGCACAAAGTCGCAATCGAGGGAAAGTGCTGGAGGCTCTGCTTCAGCAGAAGAGAGCTGGAAAGTTACCTGGGATCTATGGAAGGCTGGTAAATTTGAAAAGGAACTGAAACTCAGTCTTGAACTGCATAGGAATAGGCTGGTGTTTCTGTAACTGAGAGGTACAGTTCCTCATTTCTCAGCTGCTAGGGATTTGGAGAGCAGAGTTGCAACACTTTTTTGCATCAAAATCTATAATATTTAATCATCTTTTTGTTTCCTCTCATTTTACTTTTGTCCCTGTCAAATCACCTGAGGGTGGTAAGGCGCTGGAACGGGTTGCCCAGGGAGGTTGTGGATGCTTCCTCCCTGGAGGTGTTTAAGGCCAGGCTGGATGAGGCCTTGAGCAGCCTGCTCTAGTGGGAGGTGTCCCTGCCTATGGCAGGGGGTTGGAGCTGGATGATCCTTGAGGTCCCTTCCCACCTAAACCATTCTATGATTCTATGATTCTATGATTCTAAAAGGAGCCCTATTGTTGTTTCAGAAAAGTAAGGACAGCTGTCTCATAGCCAGACACTGTTAGCAGCTCTTTCCAAGCAGGCTTGATTTCAAGTTTGCAGCTGAGGCAGAGTTCTTCCCTCCTTTTCATTCACTACCAGCAGACAATGCATTTATGACAGTGTAAACCTGAAAGTGCTGTTTCTGTAGTCTGCAATTCTACCTTATTTTTTATCTCCACCTCCTCATCCAAGGAGAAGTAGCTCATCTTCAGGAAAAGCACTTTATTTAGCATCTAGATATATTAAACAAGGATCAAATTCAGCCAGCAGCCAACCACTGCCTAATACAGCTGATGTCTATTTTGTCTCACACTCTTACACTTGCGCAGAGAGGAGTGTGAGGTTAATCTGTTCTTGGACAGCTTGGAGGTAGCTGTGTGGGCTGCAGATGCAGAGGACTGTTTTAGAGATCCATGCCCATGTCTGAGCTGAGCACAGGACAGCAGGCAGGAGGGGCTGACTCACTGGGTCCTGCCCAGATGACTGATGGGAGAACCCCATGCTTCTCATTCAATTCACAGACAGCTTTTGTCCTTTATTTTGTGATGGCAAAGCAAAACTACTGCGGAGAGTGCAGCACAGGGCTAAAAAGGTGATAAGGATCTTGAAGTATCTCTCTTGGGAAGAGAGGCCACGAGCCTTGGGGTTGTTGAACCTGGAGAACAGCAGCCCCAGAGGGCATCTGAGTAATACTCAGCAAGAGCTAAAGGGCCTGTTGGGGACAAGAGGCTGGGGCCAGGCTCTTGTCAGCGGTGCCCAGGGACAGGACAAGGAGAAATAGGTACAAACTGGAACTCAGAAGGTTCCACCTGATCAGGAGGAGAAACTTGTTGGTTGTGAGGGTGCTGGAGGCCTGGAGCAGGCTGCCCAGAGAGGTTGTGGAGTCTCCTTATCTAGAGAGCTTCCAACCCACCCTGGCCATTGTATCATATCATAGTATCATCAGGGTTGGAAGAGACCTCACAGATCATCAAGTCCAATCCTTCACCACAGAGCTCAAGGCTAGACCATGGCACCAAGTGCCACGTCCAATCCTGCCTTGAACAGCTCCAGGGACGGCAACTCCACCACCTCCCTGGGCAGCCCATTCCAGTAGCCAATGACTCTCTCACTGAAGAACTTTCTCCTCACCTCAAGCCTAAACTTCCCCTGGCGCAGCCTGAGGCTGTGTCCTCTCGTTCTGGCGCTGGCCACCTGAGAGAAGAGAGCAACCTCCCCCTGGCCACAACCACCCCTCAGGTAGTTGTAGACAGCAATAAGGTCACCCCTGAGCCTCCTCTTCTCCAGGCTAAACAATCCCAGCTCCCTCAGCCTCTCCTCGTAGGGTTGTGCTCGAGGCCTCTCACCAGCCTCGTCGCCCTTCTCTGGACACGCTCAAGGATTTCAATGTCCCTTCTAAACTGGGGGACCCAGAACTGAACACAGTACCCGAGGTGCTGGACAAGCTGCTTTAGTAGAGGGGTTGGAGATGATCTCCAGAGGTCACTTCCAATCCCCACCATGCTGGTATTCTATGAAAACACGGATGCTGAGCTAATCTCTGCACTTCTGCTTCCCTCTCAACAATCAAGGGAGACCTAGGAGCTATTGCTGAGAAGTACGATGTTGCCATCTCCTCCTCCTGTGGTGCCCTGGACCACGTCGTGGTTGATACAATCAACACTGCACAGGAGTGTGTGAATTTCCTAAAGGCCAAAGGGATTGGAGTTGCCACCTTTATAGCCCTGGATAAAGTAAGTTACTTGCCTTTAGGCAAAATTTGATGTGCACAGTGTTAATGCTGTATGTGTGTGAATAGGCATAGGAATGTGTTTGTTACTTATGAATCTATTGTGCTATATATATTTTAGTTAAAGGTAGAACTAAACTATAAAGCTTTTTAATAAGCTGCTGATACCTTAGGATGATCTCCCAGAAATTTGTTTTGGTAGCTTACGTGGAGTCAAATAATCAGAATCACAGACTGGTTTGGGTTAGGAGGCACCTTAAAGATCTTCCAGTTCAAATCCCTCTGCCAATGGCAAAGACACTTCCTACCAGATCCAGCTTGGTTTTCAACAATTCCAGGAACAGAATAGAATAGAACAGAATCAACCAGGTTGGAAGAGACCTCCAAGCTGATCCAGTCCAACCTAGCACCCAGCCCTATCCAGTCAACTAGACCATGGCACTAAGTGCTTCATCCAGTCTTTTCTTGAACACCTGTTCAAGAGCCTCCATAACTTCTCTGGACAACCTGTTCCAGTGCCTCATCACCCTGATGGTGAAACATTTCCTCCTAATATCTCATCTAAATTCTGCTTCTTCCATTTGTTGGATGTTTGAAGCCATCACCTCTTTTCCTGTCACTCCATGCCTTTGTCAGAAATACCTCTCTAGCTCTCCTCTTCAGATTCTGGAAGGCTGCTCTAAGGTCTCCCTGGAGCCCTCCCTTACATGGCCTGGACAATTTCAACTCAGCCTGTTTCCATAGGAGAAGTACTCCATTCCTTGGATCACTTTCATGTCCTCCTCCAGCCCCACTCTATCAAGTCCATGTCCATAATACTTATCTACAAATAAGTATTGTAAGAATTACAAAGCTTTTTACCTAAGATACAATACAAGCTTGTGA
The DNA here is from genome assembly GCA_013400475.1 of Tricholaema leucomelas. NCBI lineage: Eukaryota > Metazoa > Chordata > Aves > Piciformes > Lybiidae > Tricholaema lacrymosa > Tricholaema leucomelas. The sequence goes on from WAAF01020464.1 coordinate 157,088, forward strand.
TGGCTTTTGTATTTTTATCTCTAGGGGTTTTTAACAGATGACCAAACCCGATAATCCCAAGTAATCTAAAGGATGAAAGAGAGCAGTGAGTTATCAGCAAGTCGTTAATGAGAAGGGGAGCAGGACACTTTACACTTAATTAAAGCAAATGCAGTTGTACTGCAAAGCCTTTTACCTCACCTTAGAGTGATGAAAGCTCATCATTTATCCCGAGGAATCACTCCTTTATTGGATTTTTTGTCATGCAGATGACTGTATGGGAAAAAAAAACTCAGCCCATCTCCACTCCGGAGAACATCCCTCGGCTGTTCGACCTGGTGCAAGTGAAGGACCCCAGGGTCCGCCTGGCTTTTTACTTCGCCTTACGGGACACTCTGGTAGCCAAGGACCTGGATCAAGCTACCAGGGTGGCATTCCAAAAAGAGAAGAGATGGAGGGTGGTTACACTGCAAGGACAAATCATTGAGCAGTCAGGTACTGCAGCGTCCACTTGCAGGTGGATTCCGAGCACTGTACGGGTGACCTCTAAGCACTATGAGCTCACTGACTTCATCTCCTTTCACTTTAGGGACAATGACTGGTGGTGGAGGCAAAGCAATGAAGGGCAGAATGGGGTCCTCAGTCATCACAGATATTTCAGAAGAGGAGGTTAGTACACCTGCTTAATTAAAACTGGGATTTTCTCCACATTCCTTGTGTTTAGGCAGTTCATACATACTTGTGCTCTGTCTTTTTAACTCAGCAGGAGTAGCTAACCTGTGGTGCGAGACACAAACAGTGATTTAAAGTTCACAAGGTCAGCAGAGCTTACACTGCCCTCAAGTGCACTTGTTCACAGCCCAGCTCTCATAAAGTTCTACTTTTAAGTATAGTGAAAACTGCTTCTAGTGTTTTTTGGGTTCTGCCCTCACTGCACCAAGTTGAGCATTTCAAGCTTCATCTAGTTCCTTAAACCAGTTCTGCACTGTGAGTTGCTGTGATGGGGATTCTTCACCATCCTTATGCTTGCTTCTCATTTTTCACTATTCTAACAGATGTTCTCAGCTCTCCACTCTGTCCTGCTACAGAAGCAAAGTGGATTTTTTACTTTACTTTCTTCCTGTGTTATAAGAGGTCACAGGCTGTAAAGTACAGAGCTGAGCCTTTGCTTGGTTTTGTGCTGGTGACACAAGGCAAGTGATTGTCTCTCGGTTCTGTGTAGGTCAAAAAAATAGAATCTGAGCTGCAGAAGGAGTCTAAAAGAGCAGGGCAGACAGAAGAAAAGAAATTGCAACTGCAAGAAGCTGTAAATAAACTGCACCAAGATATTCGGGAAATGAGGAACAACTTGGAAAAGTACACAGCAAGTATCCAGGTGAGCAGGGTTGGAGATTGAGGCAATCTCTGGCTTCTCCATGGGTGTGCAGGGTGAGAGATGACTTCAGGACTCAACCTATGCTAGAGTCCAGGATTTTTTTGAAAGTGCAGGATTCTAACAGGGTTTGTGTTTTCTGCAGAATTTATCTGAACAAGAAGTTCATCTGAAAGCCCAAATGAAGGACCTCGAAGCTAAAGTGGCTGCTGCTGTTCCAGATCAAAACAAGCAGAAGGAACTGGAAAAAAAGCACAGTGTTTATAAAAAAGGTACATTCTGTGGAGAGTGGCTGATAGAGAACAGTGTATCGTTTCCTTTACTGATACAAGAGTGAGTGGTTACAGCTTTCTTCCATGGGATGGCCACTGTAGTACTCGGTCTTAGTTTGGGATGCTTTTTCCTTCTATGAGGGGGCTAAAAGGTGCTTCTAGAGACTAGAGAGTGAAACCTCTTGCTTTGCAATTGCTCAAGTTCATGTTTCAGTCCACCTGAAGTTCATGTTTCAGTCCACCTGAAGTAAATATTCATTTGAACAGTATTTTGCACATGTGATGAGAATTTCATGGCTGTATCATGCAGGTTCGTGAGGGAATTGTTGATGTGGAGGTCATGGTCGTAAAGTCAAGTGAGGATTTTTGCTGTGCTCTGAGCATAAAATGAACACTCTCTGTTCTGTTGTGGGCAAGAAATGCAAAGGAGCAGTCAGTTTCTCCAGAGAAATCACAGAATCCCAGCACAGTGGGGTTGGAAGGGACCTCTGGAGATCATCCACTCCAATCTCCTTGATAAAGCAGCAGCACCCATGGCAACTTGCCCAGGATTACAATGGCCAGGGGGCTTTGGACAAGGAAACTCCACAAGCTCTCTGAGCAGCCTGCTCCAGGTCTCCAGCACCCTCACAGCAGAGAATTTTCTCCTCTTCAGGTGGGACCTCCGGGGTTCCAGTTTGTGCCCACTGCCCCCTGTCCTGTCACTGGGCACCACTGGCAAGTCTGGCTCCAGCCTCTTGCCCTTCACATATTTACCATTTAACCCCTTTAAGCATGTGCCCATTAAATGAGTGCCAAGGAAGAGCTCCTTATGTCCTACCTCGTGTTTAATTACTCTGTATACCTTAAGTAATCCAATTAAAGCTGCTGATGGTTTGGTAATGTGACAGCATCAGGAAGATGTGGGTATAAAATAAACCTGCATGTTTTTCTCAGTCTCAAGAAGGATGTTTTGTACATTTCTCAGCATAGTGATACAGCAGAGCTCTGGATCTCTGGAATCTTGGTGTTCTGCAGCAGCCCGGAGTTGTGGGGGCAGCATCATGACCTTAGCTGCATTTTGTTCCTGGACAGACTATGACTGCCTTGCTGAGAAAGCTGAGAAAGTGGAGCACGAAGTCAAACGGTTACAGAAACTCATCATGGATATCAATAATGCCAAACTGAAGGCACAGCAAGACAAACTGGACAAGATCAACAAAGAAATAGATGAATGCAGCTTGGCTATCACTAAAGCCCAGGTGGCAATCAGGAGTGCAGAGAGGTATAGCAGACATCATGTGAGGCCGTAGTTGTATGTTCATCAGATAGGTGTTTGGGAACTGTTGGACCCTTCCATGAGTTGGGATTTTTCCAGCCAGAGGAGATGGTTTTCACCTCTTCAGGACTAGAGGAAAACTCAGAGGGAGGAGGAGGTCATCATGATTCTATGGGGAGGTCTAGGCTGGATGTTAGAAGTTCTTCACAAAGAGAGTGATTTGCCATTGGAACCTGCTGCCCAGGCAGGTGGTGGAGTCACTGTCCCTGGAGGTGTTCAAGAAAAGACTGGATGAGGCACTTAGTCTAGTTGATTGGCTAGGGCTGGGTGCTAGGTTGGACTGGATGATCTTGGAGGTCTCTTCCAACCTGGTTGATTCTATGATCTCTAAACTGATTTAATTTGAACTAGTTCTTAATTAAGAACCATAAGCTTTGTCTCCAGGTGAGATACTGGAACAGGCTGCCCAGGGAGGTTGTGGATGCCCTCTCCCTGGAGACATTCAAGGCCAGGCTAGATGAGGCCTTGAGCAACCTGGTCCAGTGGAAGGTGTCCCTGCCCATTTCAGGGGAGTTGGAACTTTAAAGTCCCTTCCAAGACAAACCTTTCCATGATTCTAATTAGTGCACTTTACAGAAGCAGAGACTTAAGTGAAACCTGTGCAAGGGGAGCCAGTTGAACTGTCAGACAGTTGGATCTGCTGGCATCAATGCCTACAGATTATCTGCTTGTTTTGAGTGGCCTCCATAGCTAAAACCCCCTGATCATAACATCTTAATTTTCATCTGCATGCTGCATGTGTGTCAGGAGGTGAAGGGAAATAAAAGGGGTTTGGTTTCCAGCAGCCAGGTTAAAAGCCACATTTCATTCTGCTGCTCTCACTAAACTGTACTATGCAGGATAAAGGCTCAAGGTGGCACTTAGCTGTCATGCAGTGGAGCAGTTCACATCTGAAGGGACTAATTTTAATATGAGGCATGTCAGGAAATAAAATGGGATCTATTTTTATATGTGAACTTCACAATGCAGACTGAGTGCTCAGAACAAGGTAGAAACTATCTGAAAGAATAGGGAGGTCATTCAGTGAGGCCTGGCTGCTCTGTGCTTGAGGAAGGCAATGTTGTTCTGCCCTAATCTTAGGAGCTGATACATGGAGCTGGGGTTGTTCAGCCTGGAGAAAGGGAAGCTGAGGGAAGACCTTCTGGCGCTCTGCAACTCCCTGAAAGGATGCTGGAGCCAGGTGGGGTTTAGTTTCTTTTCCCTAGTGATAGGATGAGAGGAAATGGCCTCAAGTTGCACCAGGGGAGGTTTAGGTTGGACATTAGAAGAAATTTCTTCCCTGAAAGGGTTCTCAAAGACTGGAACAGGCTGCCTTGGGAGGTGGTTGACTCTCCATCCCTAGAAGGGTTTCAGAGCTGTGTAGATGGGGTGCTGAAGGGCCACGGTTTAACATCAGACTGGGTAGTACTGGGTTAATAAGTGGACTTGATCACAGAATCAGAGAACATTAGAGGTTGGAAGGGGTCTCCAGAGATAAAGTCAAACTCTGCCAAAACAGGATCCCCTAGGGTAGTCCACACAGGAATGCATGCAGTGGAGGGTTGAAAATCTCCAGAGAAGGAGACTCTACAACCTCCCTGGGCAGCCTGCTCCAGTGCTCTGTCACCCTCACTGCAAAGTTTGTCCTCATGTCGAGGTGAAACCTTTGTTCAAGTTTGTACCTGTTGCTCCTTGTCTAATTGCTGCAGACCACCAATCTTGGAGGTCTTCTCCAGTCTTAAAGATTCTGTGATTTTGGTACCCCTGCAGAAACCTGAAAAGAACTGAAGAAGCCATTCTTCACATGGAGGAGGAGATTGGAGAGAACGCAGAAGAGATTAAGAGGTTAACCGAAGAGTTGACTGCGCTAGAAGAGAAAGCCACCAAGGTTCTGAGTGAGCGCAATCAAGCTGAAGTGAGTGTCCTAATAGTTCCCTCTGGTCTTCAGCAGGCTGTGAAAGAAATCTTCCACTTTAGATTATAGTTCTTGTGCCAGTCTCCTCTAGAGACATTCTAGACCTGCCTGAACATTGTGATCCTGGGCAACCTGTTCTGGGTGATCCTGCTTTAGATGATCTCCAGAGGTCCCTTTTTTTACCTCCACTACGCTGAAATTCTGTGAATCAAAGCTGATCTTCAGTACAGATGGGGGAAAAGAATCAGACCAAACAAATCCTAGTAAGCATTTTGGTCTTCAGAGAGAGCTAGGATGAGGAGTTCTATTATTATTTGAGCTCATTTTTTATTGCTTTAAAACGTGCAGAAAAACAGATCTGTTTCCATTTCTGTGCTACTTCAGCTTCCCATCTGGAGTTGTGTAGAAGAGAGACAGAAAACAACCAGGACAGCTGAAATTCTTCCAAAACAAAGCTGTTTGACTGTGACTTTTTCTCTACAACTGCCTTTGAGCTAAAACTATCCCTGTGTAGGACTGGTTGGATCCAGCTCTGGAGTGAAAATATCAACTGCAGCATATTGCAGTCATTCCAGAAGTCAGGGACCTGGTTCATCTAAATTCACCAGTGTTGGCATCAGCATTTGGGATTGAGGAGATGAAACTCTGTGAATGGTAGAATAGCTTCAGTTGGAAGAGACTTTAAAGATCGTGGAATGGCAGAATCATTCTAAGATCAAGTCCAGCCTATACCCAACATCTCCATGACCACTAGACCATGTTCTGAAGTGCCACATCTACCCATTTTTTGAACCCTTCTGGGGATGGTGACTCCACCACCTCTCTGTGCAGCCTGTTCCAATGCCTGACCACTCCTGCAGCAAAAAGATATTTCCTAAAGTCCAACCTAAACCTCCCCTGGTGCAGCCTGAGGCCTTTTCTTCTTATCTTGACATTATTTACTTGGGAGAAGAGGCCAACACCAGCCTCACTCCAATCTCCTTTCAGGCAGCTGTAGAGAGTAATAAGGTTTCCTCTCAGCCTCTTCTTCAGGCTAAAGATCACAGACTTCCAGCCCCCTGCCATGGGCAGGGACACCTCCCAGTAGACCAGGTTGCTCATTAAGCACTTCCAGGGATGAGGAATAGCGGAGTGAAATAATATGGAGTGAAATAATGTAATGAAAATAATAATGGAGTGAAAACAAACAGCCTGAGCAAAGTGGTCAAGCTGTCTCAGCCAGTTAATGACCTGGGTTTGTGCTGTTCCTGCTCAGGAAGCATTACCGAAGATCAAGAAGGAACATCAGTGCCTGCTCCAGGAGATCAGAGCTGTTCAGGATGGTGAACATGCACTTCAGACAGACGCTCTTAATATCAAGCTGAAGATTCAGAAAGTGGACAGCAACATCTCTGCACACCAGTCAAAGCTGAAGTACTGGCAAACAGAGGTGAGCGTGTGGATGAGCTCCTGCAGCTTCAGTTTAAGATCTCAGACTGTGAATACCTTAAAATACAACTAGAAAATGGATAATCTGGGGGAAAATTGAGGTTCAGCTCACAGTTTGGTGTTAATGCTATAAAAAAACAAGTTTCCAGGAACAGGATAATAGGATGAAGGGTAGTAGTATAATGTAAAGGGTGAGTGCCAAGAGGATGCCAAGAGTGCCTCTTGCTGATGCCCAATGCCAGCACAGGGGGCAATGAACAGAAGTTGAGGCATAGGAAGTTTTATGGAAACATGAGGAGGAATTTTTAACCTGTAAGGGTGACTGAACCCTGGAACAGGCTGCCCAGGGGGGTTGTGGAGTCTCCCTCTCTGGAGATATTAAAGACCTGCCTGGATGTGTTCCTGAGTGATCTGCTCTAGGTGATCCTGCTCTGCAGGGTGGTTGGACTGGATGAGCTTTCAAGGTCTCTTCCAGCCCCTAACATCCTGGGATTCTATGAAGGGATGTTTGTTGTATTTCACCTCTTACTAAAGGGAGTTAGCAGATGGAAGCTTCCTTCTGATTTTAGAAGCACCTTCCTGTGATCTCTCAAGATGGTTAGTGACTGAGTTTGAATTTTAGATCTCCCACTTATCACTGCACTCCATAGAAGATCAACCAGCTGAAGAACTCCCAGTGATGAGTCAAGAAGAGCTGGAGGCAATCAAGGACCCCAAAGTCATCATTAACCAGATAGCTCTGCTGGAAGCCCAGTGTCAAGAAATGAAACCAAACCTAAGTGCTATTGAAGAGTACAAGAAGAAGGTAAGTTTGGCTCCTGCCCTGTGCTGCTGGGTTTCATCTTCTTCATGCTGCCCTGAGCACTGGGTGGCCAGCATGCTTGTGTGCCAGGGCTTCCACCTGCAGAGTTCAGGGCACTGCTGCTGCAGCATGGAGCTCACCTTCCAGCTGTGCCTTTGCCTTCAGGTGGCTGCTCAAACAGATCCTGCACTTGAAGCACACAAGAAATTATTTCTTTATAGACCCATTGAATCCTTTAGGCTGGAAGAGAGGTCAAGTCCAGCCATTAACCCAGCACTGCCAGCTCACCACTAAACCATGGCCCTCAGCACAGCTTTGAAACCCCTCCATGGAGGGGCTCCACCACTGCCCTGGGCAGCCTGGGCCAGTGCTTGACAACCCTTTGGGGGAAGAAAATGTTCCTCATGTCCAACCTAAACCTACCCTGGTGCAACATGAGGCTGTTTTCTCATCCTGTCACTTGTTCTTTGGGAGGAGAACCCAACTCCCACCTGGCTCCAGCCACCTTTTAGGGAGTTGGAGAGACCAAGAAGGTCTCCCATCAGGCTCCTCCAGACTGAACATCCCTAGATCACTCAGCTGCTCACCACACCTGCTCTCCAGACCCTTCACCAGCTTTGTTGACCTCTGGAGCCCTCACTGTCCTCCTTGGAGTGAGTGGCCCAAAACTGAACCCAAGATTTGAGTTGTGCCCTCACCAGTGCCCAGTACAAGCACAGTTCCCATCCTGCTCCTGCTGGCCACACTATTGTTGATCTAGGCCAGGATGCTGGTGGCCTTCTTGGCCACATGGGCACACTGCAAGAATATCTCTGCTTTGGGCACACCAGAATGAAGTGGTCCTGTTTTTTTTCTCAGTTCCTTCTGGTGGGAGCTGAAACTGACCCTTTCAGCTTCCCCTCTCTCCTCTGCAGGATCTGCTGTTGCTAGATCCTGAATGGTTGTTAGCTGCTTATCATCCAGGTATGAAGGTTGTATCTAAGAGCTCAGGTACACCTTGGTAGGTGAAGGCAGCTTTCTCCTGTGAGGGCTGGTTTATTCAGTCAGCTACTCCTGATGGTCTAGAGAGACAGACAGTAAGCTGAGGACACTTGTTTTTTTCTCCACACAATACTCATCTTGGACCATTCAGCAGATGAAGTCTGGTTTTCTTTTCACACAGGGTTTCTAGCAGCAGCATGGAGATGAGATGAAAGAGATGCTTTGGGTTTGTTCTTTTGTTTCAGGGCTGTCAACCATTCTGGGAAAAATGAATTTTCAACTGGTAGGGAGAAATGGTTTAAAATCTGGGAATTCAAATGGAAACAGCTGCTCTGCTCTAAGTGTGGGGTTTTTTTTCTACAGGAAGAGCTGTATTTGAAACGTGTGGGTGACCTGGACAACATTACCAACGACAGAGACAAGTTCAGACAAGCTTTTGAAGACCTCCGGAAACAAAGGCTGAACGAATTCATGGCAGGGTTTAACGTCATCACCAACAAACTGAAGGAGAACTACCAGATGCTCACGTTGGGAGGAGATGCTGAGCTGGAGCTTGTGGACAGTTTGGATCCCTTCTCTGAGGGAATCATGTTCAGGTTTGCCCGAAGACTTTGTGGTGTTGTGCAATCCCCAATTGTTGTGATTTTTGCAGCCTGCTTTTAAGCTTAGTTAGTTTGCAGCTAACCAGGACAGTTTCCCTATGGGCTTGATGAGGGCACTTAAAGAGTGGTGGTCAGTGGCTGAATGTCTGAATGGGGAGGAGGCCTGTTCCTCAGAGCTAGGAACTGGGACCAGTGCTGTCTAACATCTTTGTTGGTGACATGGACAAGTGGGATGGAGGTACCCTCAGCAGGCTTGCTGATGACACTAAGCTGTATGGTGTGGTTGATGTACTGGAGGGACCTGGACAGGCTGGAGAGGTGGGCCAGTGACAACTTAATGAAGTTCAACAAAGCCAAGGACAAGGTCCTGCACCTTCTGTGCAATCTCAACCACAAATCCAGGTTGTGTGAATAGATAGAGAGCAGCCCCACGGAGAAGGACTAGGGGGTGCTGGGCAGTCCAAAGCTGGACATGAGTCAGCACCAAGTGCTGCCAGTCCAGCCTCAGCCTGTCCTGGGCTGATACCCAGCAGCAGGGGAAAGGAAGGAATTCTGCCCCTCTGCTGTGCTCTGCTGAGACCCCCTTGCAGTGCTGGGGCCAGCTCTGGAGTCCTTAACACAGACGCGGAGCTGTTAGAGGAAGAAATTCTTCCCCATGAGCATAGTGAGGCACTGGAACAGGTTACCCAGAGAAGCTGTAGAGGTTCCAAGCCTGGAGATGTCCAAGACCAGATGAGATGTGGCCTTAAAGAACCTGCTCTAGCAGGACATGTCCCTGCTCATGGCAGGGGGTTGGAACTGGATGACCTTTAAGGTTCCTTCCAAGCCAACCAGCCTATGATACAAACTTGTTGCATCTACAGCAGTAGATCGCAGGTATTGGCAAGATGCTGTCACAAGCCACAGGCATTTAGCATCAAGATTGATCTCTCCTGGAGCAACGAGTAACTTTAAAGTCATTTCTCAGGGGGTTCTTCATTCCCAAATAATTTTGTTTTGAATAGGGAATTGTGCCACATTGTGAACTGGAGATTGTTCTGTTATAGCTGATCCTTAGAGCAAATTAATTACTGAAGAGTAGTAGAATTGAGGCAGGCATGGAACTGTGCCATGGACCCAGGGAGCTCCTTGGTGACCAGAAATCATCTGTTTACATCTTTCCCCTGCAGAGGGCTAAGAGCAGCAAGCAGCTCAGCCCTGATTTTGTGTCTTCCATGAGCCTCCTCCTGGTTTATGTCGTGGTGAAAAGCAGGTCTCATTTCCATCACAGCCAGAAGGAAGTGACAAACTCTTGGTTTGTTTCAGTGTTCGGCCTCCCAAGAAAAGCTGGAAGAAGATATTTAACCTGTCTGGAGGAGAGAAGACTCTGAGCTCCCTGGCTCTGGTCTTTGCTCTTCATCACTATAAGCCAACACCACTTTATTTCATGGATGAGATTGATGCAGCCCTCGACTTCAAAAATGTCTCCATCGTAGCATTTTACATCTATGTAAGTACTGAGTGGTACCTTGGAGTGCATGTGTGCATTTTTGTGTTATTTTCCTCTCTGACAGAAAAGCCAAAGTGGTGAGCCAGAGAACCATTAAGGTTGGAAAAGCCCTCTATCATCATCCAGTCCAAACATCAACCCAGCACCACCATGGCCCCAAGTGCCACAGCCCCAGCTTTCTTGAACACCTCCAGGCATGGTGACTCCCCCACCTCCCTGGGCAGCCTGTTCCAATCACTTACTACTCTTGCAGCAAAGGAATTGTTCCTCATCTCCAACCTAAACCTCCCTTGGTGCAACTTGAGGCCATTTCCTCTCATCCAAACACAGTGATGACCAGATTTAACGGGCTGGAGAGGTGGAACCTATTTACTAAGCAGGCCAGAAGGGTGCTCAGAGTGTTGCTTTCTGAATGGTTTGTGATCTGTTCCTCATTCAATCATAAAAAGGGTTGGAAGGGACCCTGAAGACCCAGGGACACCTCACACTAGCCCACATTGCTTCAAGGCCTCATCCAGCCTGGCCTTGAACACGTCCAGGGAGGAGGCCTCCACAACCTCCCTGGGCAGCCTATTTCAGAGTCTCACCACCCTCCTGCTGAAGAACTTCCTTAGCTCCAGTCTAACCCTGCTCTCCCTCAGCCTCAAACTGTTTCCCCTTGTCCTATGCAAGACACCCTTATGAAAAGTCCCTCTGCAGGGACAAAGACGCCCCCCGAGGCCATACAAGAGCAGAGGTTTTTGCAGTGCTGAGGGCTGACACCACCACCTTGTGTTGCAGGAGCAGACCAAGAACGCCCAGTTCATCATCATCTCGCTGCGCAACAACATGTTTGAGATGGCAGACAGGCTCATTGGCATTTTCAAGACCCACAACACCACCAAGAACGTCGCCGCCAACCCCAAAAGCATCGGAGCCAAAGCATTGGCTCAGCTTGCTGCCCCCTGACTCCACGTGGGATAGGGTGAAGTCACCTCCCCTTCTCCTTGCTGCTGCTGATTTTAATGTATATTTTTGTACTGCAGACTTCTACCTTTAGTTGAGCTTAGTATTAAAGTTGTGTCAATAAAGTTTTGCTTTACAGTCGGCAGTGATTTGAATTCTGTGAACTGACCTAAGGAAAGCTCTTCCTCTGCCTTTTTACTGTTCCATGAGCAGCCTTTCTGCCAACTTTTGGGTTCTGCAGCTGGCCTGCAGCGCCTGCGTTTTACTGTCCCTCCCCAAGCCAGCAGATTGCTTGCAAATGCCATCTCTGTCTTGTCACACTCCCTTTTCCAGTAAGTAGTCTGCACACACAGCATTCACATGTGCAGCGTGAGGATGTTGTAATGCTGCAGGGCCTGCCCATCAGATTTTTGTGGCCATTTTGTGTGGAGTTGGAGTGGTTTAGGAAACTGCTTTTCAGTCATTTCTCTTCCCACAGAGGACAATTCCTTCTCCTCTCAGACTGCAGCCCCATGGTGCACTTGGGGCTTATTAAGACAACAGTCATCAGCTGGCTCCTGCCATCATCTCAAAGGGCTAAACCTGCTCCCAGGACAGGTCATGTCAGTACCCTCTACCCTGTGTCTGTCAGTCAGATCTGATTTGAATCTGAGGGGGGTTTGTACTTTCAAGCCCAGGCAGTACCAAGCACACTTGCACCTTCTGCTGCTCACCAAGGGGAAAAAAAAAACCACCACCCCAAAAAGCTCCTTTACTGCCCTGCTGCTGCTGAGTTAAGGCAGACAGGGGTAGCAGAGCTGAGGCCAGCCCTGCTGGCTCACCCTGCTTTGTGCTCTCAGCCCTTAATTCCCTCTCTGGCTGTTTTCATACCAAGCACTGAACAAAGCCTGAGGTGGCTCCTCCAGCTCCTGTTACCACTTGATGTCAGTTACAGATCCAGCTCAGCACTGCCCCAAACCCAACCACTACCTCACCCTGGCATAGGGCACAGCCAGCAAAGTGCAGCTGATGGGCCAATGTGGCCGGGGAGGGTGGTAAGTACAGAGAGCTGCTTTCTGTGGGGTGTTAAACTTTCAGTTTCTATCAGCTCCTGACCAGTGTAAATCAACTGTCAGAAGAGATGGTGCTGTCATATATAGACTGTTTGCAGCAACCTCAGCCCAGCAACAGGCACAAGGAGACCGGATGAGGAAAACCAGGCTGCAAAACTCTCCTGCAGCAGATGGGCACAGGTTTGGTTTTCCCACCCCAAGCTGAAGCTACAGAAATATTCAGGGTAAGTGCCCAGGCTCCATCAGTCAAGGACAAGGAGAGGGACAACCACGTAGCTGGAGAAGCATAGAGGACAGTTCTGAGCTGGCTCATGGGATGTTTGCACCAGTGCAAGAGGAGGTGCAGGGCAGGATAATCCCTTGGGAATAATGAGCTGGGGAAGGCAAACCATTTCCTTTTCACCTGTACCTGGTGATGTTCTGATACCTTAGCATCTCAGCACCGTGCGTTGTTCTTAGTGGGCTGCTTGGCCACCTCAGAACTTCATCTCTTCCCCTCCTGGGTCTCAACAAGCTCCTTTGCAGACAGACTTCCCCTCTGAGAAAAAATCTAGGAAGAAATGCTTGCAGTAAGAGTTACACTGCTGAAGTAAGGCTTCAAAGAAGACAGCTGGAAAGAGGAGAAAACACAGCCCACCTGGGGCTAGTAGGGTGCAAATCCCTCAGAGGCCCAGCATGGTGGGAGGTGAAGGGGCCTCTGGACATCATCCAGCCCAACCCCCCTATTAAAGCAGGGACACCCACAGCCCCCTGCCCAGTACCGCATTACAGAGAACCTTCCTAAAGTCACTACAAGAAAGTGAGGCTCTGTAAGGAATGGGAAGCAGGGAGAGCCAAGTGGAATAGCCACATTCCTGCCTTTGGGAGATGCCTGCTCCCTCTCCCCTGCTCACAGGGCTGCTGGGACCAGAGCAGTGAGGAAGCCAGGGGGTCAGGCGGGCCTGCTGAAAGAATAGCTTTTATTTGTATACCATTTCCTTAAAAGAGAGAACAGTACAAGTAGTAAACTTTCCCATTAGTAGTAAAGGCTTTGTGGAAACTTCTGTGACCTCAAAAAATAACTCAGGAACTCTGCAAGTGGTGAAAGGGCAGGAAAACAGAAAGCAGGCAAGTCAGAAGCCTGAGGGGGCAGTGGACAGACCCATAGCACCAGGCTTTGAGACTGATGTGCCAGGTGACAACCTTCCACCTTGCCTGGAAAATCCATGAGACAGCATTTACCTGGGTCCAGGGTCCACCTCGAAACCAGAATCGGTGGCATCGGTGGGATCTGCTTCTGAAACTCTCCAAGATGACAGACAGAAGAGACAGAAATCCTGGGTAGGGCTCTGCTAGCTCCCACCTGAGCCAGCCCTGAGCAGCCCAACCTCTGAGCTGCCAAAGAGGAGCTGGCTGTCTGGAGGCAGCAGCCCTGTGCTCTCAGGATCGCTGTCAGGAGAGTCAGCCAGGCTGGAGTACCTTGTCAGCGTCACCCCTCAGCACTGATCTGGCTCTCAGCTCTGAGGCTGGCAGCAAGAGGCACTTTGCAGGGCTCCAGTAAGCACCTGCTGGTAGCACCATGCAGGTTTTGGGGGGCACAAGGGTTTAAAACTACTCCTCCAACAACTGCTGCTATTCACAACCATCCAGCAGTGCTGCTGTTATCACGAGCCGTGGCAAACACTGCTTTTGGGGAGCTTTCAGTGAAGATAAGCTCAGCTGTGCTCTGTTGTAACTGCAGTTCTCCCAGGCTGCCACCAGCCTCCTCAGCACTCAAAATCCACAATGACTCCCTTTGGGGGTTTCACTCCTGAACACACCGCAGATTGGAGTCCTGGAAGTGTGATGGTGACTGATGGATTGCAGGATATGATGCTGTTGTGTTTCCTCTGCTTTGAGCCCCCTGCTCCTTGTGCTGAGAAGCTGAAGATACCTTTCCCTTCTTCCCCAACAGCTTTTAAAGCAGCTTGGCAACAGCTGGATTCATTCACCACTGGCTCCAGTTTTGCTGCTTACCTCAGAACCTGTCCATTTCTATGACATGAAATGCTGCAATCACATCCTCCACCAGTAACTGCTACCACACCAAGTGAAATCCAGAACCAGCAAAACAGCAGATGTGAGTTTTAGCTACAGCTAAAACTTGAGTCACCCCTCCTAGACTCTATTTTCACCCTTTTGTAACCTTTAGTGTTGTGCTTTGATTAAAAACTTTAAAACCAAACCACACCACCACTCAACCTAAAAGAAACACTTTAAAATCATGTTCCCAAAGGGATGCATGAGAAAGTTTTACAGACAAAGCTCCAGATGACAACCTGGGAACCTTTGTCAGAGATTGCTTCTGACCAGCTTCTTGTTTAAACTGACTCCTGCCAAGCTCTGGTGGTGTGTGAGCAGAAGCAGCCTGTTTGTTGTCTCATTGAAGAGTTAGCCAAGAGAAAATCCCATACAGCACAGAACAAGGAGATGGAAATAGGAAGGAAAAGCAGAACTTGGGTACTTCAGCTTTTTAGGTAGATATTACAACTGCAATAAGACCCTGAGGATCCCTCCCCTAGCTTTTCATCTCCTCACTGGAAGAGCTGAAGGGAAGCAGCTCTCCCCACAAACTCCATCAGCAAGTTAAATCTGTTGCACAGCTCAACAGCCACAGCCTGCCAGTGGGAGTGGAGACCCTGACAGACAGGCAGCAGCACCTCAGACAAGTACAGGGGAGCAGCTTCAAACAGCAGAGAGGACACAGGTGGGTAAAGGGAGAGCCCCACCATTGCTGTCATCACAAGCAGCAGCTGCACCACAGGGTTCACAGCGTGCAGCTGCCCCTTCACTTCTCGGCCTGCCCCCCGGCCACCACCTCTGCTGCGTAGCTTCCTCTTCAGGACCACCTTGACTTTTGGAGTCGGGATCTTGTTGATCTGCCCCAGCTCAGTTTTTGACCACACATCCTTCAGCAGGTGCCCGATCCTAGGATGAACCTCCATGGGCTCCACCTGCGGCAGCTGCTTCTCCCTCAAGGCTTTCACACGCTGCTGCATGTCCCCCATCTTCTCCAGGAAGATGAGTGGGGACTCCTCCCTTTGCACAGCCGTGTTGAGGGACATCAGCTCCAGCTGCTCTTCCCGCATTTTTTCCAGGTGCTGGATCAGAGGGTCATATTTCACCACCACATCGGCTTTGGCTTCTTCCAGCGCCATCAGCAGAGCCTGCTTCTTGTCCTCCAGGGTGTCGCTGAGCTTCCTGAAGTACTGCACCACTGCCATTCGATCCCCCCTCACCACACTCTCACACTGGGCCTTCTGCTCCTTCAGCTTCTCCAGCAGCAAGCACACATCAGTCCAGTACCTATCGGTCAGCTGCTGGAGCAGATGGCTGGAAGTCCTCTTCTCCTTTTGGTAGGCAGTGTGGAGGTCATCTATGGGGTGCCCGTGGTGCTCTCCTATGGTGAGGCAGTGGCCGCAGACCAGCTTCCTGTCCAGCAGGCAGTAGATGTTGAGGGGCTGCATGCTGTGCTGGCTGCAGGTGGCAGTGCAGGCCGGAGCCTCTCGCCGGGATTTCTCGATGATGGCTTTGACGGCGAAGTTGATGGGCAGCGACTCGACAGCGCCGGCGGGGATTTCGGAGACGCTCCTGCAGTTGGGACACTTGAGGGGAATTCGCAGGGGTCTCCAAATGGAAAAGTTGCTCGACGCCTGGATGACGCCTTCCAGACAGCTCCTGCAGAAGGTGTGGGAACAGGACAGGACGCGAGGATCTTCAAAGAGGCCATAGCAGATGGAACAGGTCAGCTCCTCCTCGAAGGGATGCATGTCCTGCAAAAGGAACACAGACACACCCCAAGCTGTCTACAGCCTTTAAAACCATTTCAGCCACCTCAACACTCTTCTTTCCATCCCAGCTCGATGAGTTTCTTTCCCCACCCCCATCTCTCCCTTCTTCCCTTTGGGAAGCTGAGGGATTCATGGAGAGCCTTGCACTCACCTACTGGCCAGGCCCAGTTCTGACCCCTGACACCAGCAGCAGTGTAAGCTGGGCTGCACACCGTGAGCCCATGCAATCAAGACCAAAGAAAGACTGGAAGCCAGCAACAGTTCAAAGGCTCCAGCAAACTATGATCTGCTCCTTTGATCCAAGGACTCCTCCTTGTCATCCATAGCCAACCTTCACCTTCAAAACCTGGGAGAAGCAGCAACCTGCTCCTGGAAGAGAGTTATAGGAGAGGGAGGTGGTGGTGTCACCAGCCCTGGAGGTCTTCAAGAAACGTGGGGACATGGCACTTCGGGACATGGCTTAATGGCCATGGTTGATGGTTGGAGTGAATGATCTCAGGGGGCTTTCCCAACACAAACAATTCTGTCATTCCAAAAGAAGTTTCTAAGAGTGATGACATTTTTCTCCCACTCTGAGGCCCATTTTCAACACAAGAAGAGAACTCCAAGTACTTGCAGTCAGACTTACCAGCAGTTCTCTCTAGGTTCTGGCACCAACCAGAGCCTAACTCAATAGCCCTTAACACAGCCCCACAGACAGTAACTGGACTCACAGTGTTACTCCTAGGTTACTTGAAGCACAACACTAAAAATCTAACTTTCACTGGCCATCCTTTAGTTTTTTTCTTTGCCACCTCTGTGAAATCACCCTCTCAGGTCACACAGAACAGTAATTCCAACCCCAGTTTGCATCCTAAACCCACAAGTCTGTTTTTCATGCTGTTAAGTGTGAACTCTCTTTATCCATGCCACATTTTCCCATCCCCTTGTCAATTCTGCACTGCAAAAACAAACTGTCCCAGCATTCAGCACCAAATACTCAAAACTTAGGGTTTGACTCCAAATCTGAAAGCAGCAGCATGGAGCTGGGCTGCTGCAGCTGCACCAAGCAGTGCTGACCTTGCCAGGAAGATAACTGCCTTTGGGATGTGTTTAGGGAGGATATTTTATTCACTCCTTGGGGCAAAAATAGTTTCTGTGTTAAAATCCATCAGCAATTCTCACTAACACCAAGCCATGAAAATGATCAGGGGGTTGGAGCAGCTCTGCTAGGAGGACAGGCTGAGGGAGCTGGGGGTGTGCAGCCTGGAGAAGGCTCCAGGCAGACCTCATAGTAAGCCTGCCAGTACCCGAAGGGGCTACAAGAAGGCTGCAGAGGAACTGACTACCAAAGCCTGCAGGGACAGGAGGAGGTCAATGGCTTCGAATTAGAGTAGATCAGATTGAGACTGGATGTTAGGAACAGGTTCTGCACCACGAGGGTGCTGGAACACTGTAACAGGTTGTCCAGGGAGGTGGTTGGGGCCTCATTCCTGGAGATATTCAAGGTGAGGCTGGACAGGGTTCTGGGCAGCCTGATCTAGTGGAGGATGTTCCTGCTGGCTGCAGGAGGATGACTGGAGGTCCCTTCCAGCCCAGAGCATTCTGTGATTCTATGACAATCAAGGGTGATTCATTTTAAGTGACTCTACAAGGAACTGAATTGGTGATGATCCTGTTCACTATAGGCAGCCTGGCACCCAGAGCTGTACCAGGAGGCAAGTAGTAGAGCAGAAATGTCCAGGTTCGGTTTTATCCTGCACAAGGAAATGAGCAAAGCATTTCCAGAGCAGTGGGAATAATGCACTAGGTGACTATAGGAGAGCCTGGGAACGCTGATGAAGAGCCAACATCCCAGAGTTAAGCAAAGGGGGAAAAAAAAGAAGGTAACAAAAAGAAGGTAAGGAAAACAGCAGGAAGCTGGTAAAGTGCTTTCCTGCCCAGGGCATGTAGTTGGCCTTACACCTCCTAAGCAGTGGCAGCAAACACTTTGTGTAGACACTGCTTTGGCCCCAGAGTCACCTAGCACAGGCAAATGACACCCTAAGGGGTGTGATAAAAATTCTAAAGCATGACTGTGCCAGCAAGGGGGCAAGTTTCAGAACCCTTCCAGCAACAAAAGGCCTGCTAAGAGGCCTGGGGCTTTATCCTTTTGTAATGAGTGGCACTGCAGTCAAAGGGAGGCGATGAAATAGAGCACACCTGTCTGCCAGGGAGGGGCTGCCAAGGGCGATTCAGCCCTGGGTAATGGCTGCGGTGGCCCATGCCGAGAGTTCCAATGGGCACGGGGAAGAGCTTCCCAGGGACTCAGTGCTGCCAGGCACCCTCAGGGAGGAAAACAACATCTGCTGTTGGGAGGACACCAACGCTCCCCTGCTGAACGCACAGCAGAAATGCCTTCTCCCCATGCCACCGCAGGACGTGAAGCCCTCACGAGCACAGAAGCTCAAGCCTCTGCTGAGCAGAAAGAAGGTTAAGTGGTGCTCTGGGCAGTATTCTTCTATAAAAGTCACCCTCCTGTGAAAGGCTGACACAACTGTTTAAAATAAAGCCCACAAGGTTGAGGCGCAGCTCTGGTGTTTGTCAGCACATCAGAGGGGATGGAGCCTCTGCGCAGTTGCCAGGTTTGCTGCTTGCAACGGGCCAGGCAGCAGGAATCAGAAGGGCACGATCATTGTGGCCTGGAGAAAAGGAGCCCAGGGGAGACCTTCTTGCTTTCCACAACTACCAAAAAGGAGTTGGGAGGTGGGGATCAGTCTTTTCTCTGTACTAAGGAGCAACAGGATAAGAGTAAACAGCCTCAAGTTGCACCAGGGGAGGTTTAGACTGGACAGTAGAAAAGAATTCTTTACTGGAAGGGTTCTCAGACGGGAACAGGCTGTCCAGGGAGGTGGCTGGAAGGATTTAAAGCAGAGACGTGGTGCTGTGGGCCATGGCTTAGCACCAGCCTTGGTAGAGTTAGAGCATGGTGGGGCTGGATGACCTTAAAGGGCTTTTAAAGCTCAAAGCACTCTACGTGATTCCATGATTAGAAGAGACCTTGAAGCTCACCAGGTCTGCAGCTGCTAACCCAGCACTGCCAACTCACCACTCAACCACAGCAGCTGCACTGCTTCTCTCCACACCACAAATACTGCACTGGAGTCACCGCAGTTACCGACCAGGCACGTTCAGACCCTTGCCCCTACTCCTTCCACAACTGCTCCACCACTGTGCCACATTTTCACACAGGCTTTTTTGATGGCCTCAAAGCAGATGAACGCAGCTGACAAGTCTGTCCTGTTTCCCCATCAAGCTGACCTATCCCTTCTGCCTGGTCACCCACTGGATTCTTGTCTGCTACAACAAACTTCCTCAGGAGTTACCACGTTGAGAAAGCACAGGTACAGCACTCTGTCCTCTCCACATCCATCTTCCACCACCGAGCCTTGCTCTCCATCCCTCATCTCTTGAACTTTATCAAAGCCTCAGATGCAGAGCATTCCTTTGCCTCTTAGAATTCAGCAGCTGACAGAACAACTTCACCTGTCTGCTGCACCGCCCCCACACACCACAGACCCTCTGCCAGCTCCCACAGACAAGTTGGTGACCATAAACAATCCCTAAACCCTAGCGCGATAGGCCTGGAAGGGACCTCGGGAGAGCAGCCCCTGCTAAAGCACAACAGCACAATGCTCAGGGAGCTTTGGAAGCTCTCCACAGAAACAGACTCCACAACCTCTCTGGGCAGCCTGTTCCAGGCCTCCAGCACCCTCACAGCAAGCAAGTTTCTCCTTACGCTTAGTTGGAACTTCGTGGTTTCCAGTGTGTGCTCATTGTGTGTCATATCCCTGGGCACCACTGACAAGAGTCTGTCCCCATCCTCTTGCCCCCACCCTTCTGCTACGGATCAGCACCCACAAAAGCCCCAGCGATGGGACCCATTAACAACTACAAGCAGCGGCCAACACCAGCTCGCCAATTTCACAAGGCAGAAACGCGCCGAAAGGGGCGATCCTCGGCTGGCCGCTGAGGGCAGAGCGGGGGCAGCCCCAGCTCTCCGCAGCCGTCAGGGCCGGCTAGAAGCAGCAGAAGGCTCTAGGCTCAGCGCCTCGAGCTCAGGGCGCTCGTCCCTCAGCAGGCCGGCGGCCGAGCCCAGACACAGCTGAGCGCAGGGCACGGCGGCCGCCGCTCTTCCCACCCCAGAGCCTACCTGCGCGTTAGGCCTGTCGCCCGCCAGTCCTCGGCCGCCTGCTGCTGCTGCTGCTGCTGCTCGGCTGGCTCCCGCGCACCAGAACCGATGATGCCCACACGGCCGAACCGCCGCCGCCGCCCTCTTTAAACCGGCCGGGCCCGCGTCCCGCCCGCCGCCGCCTGCCTGTGCGCATGCGCGAGCAGCCAACGGCCGCGGCGCGAACCGCGGGTTCGAACGGCTCGGCTCGGCTCAGCCCAGCGGCAACGGAGCTGGGCCGCGCTGCCAGCTTACTGCCAAACCATGACCTCAGCCGCCCCTCCAGGGATGGTGGCTGCAGCACCGCCCTGAACAGCCAGCGCTGGACAACCCCCAGGAGGAAGAAATTGTTCCTCGTATCTAACCTAAACCTCACATGGGGCAATTTGAGATTGTTTGTTCCTGTTCTGTCACTTGGCACTTGAGAGAAGACCCCCAGCTGGCACTTGGGAGTCTCCCAGCTGGCTCCAGCCTCATTTCAGGGAGTTGCAGAGCGCCACAAGCACTCCTCTCAGCCTCCTCAGCAGTGGAGAGGCAGAGCTAAGGGGGCTCCCGACCCAGCCTGCATGGATTGGGAATGAATTCGCAATTGAAGATGAAACAACGTGTAGCATTAACTTACCTGTCTCAAATCAGGACCTGCTGATGCCAACAGTAGGTCTGACCACTGAGCAGCTGCCACAGCCACAAAGCTGCTGTTGTGCAGTGTCCTGAGCCAGGCCAGCACCAATCCTGCTCAGGGCTGGCATCGCCCAGCTCAGGCTCTGCTCACTCAGCCACTTGCTGAAGCTCAGGGCAGCTTTGCACAGCCAGAGGCTGCTGCTAGCAGGGAGAAATTGATGGGCACAGCTCCTGCCAAGGGCTGGGGGGGCACAAAGGTTCTGCCTTACACTTGCTCCTCTGCACACCAAGGGCACTGCCACAGCTCTGCCACACCTTGGGGGGCAGGAGGGCAGAGGGAGCAGCTGCGGGGAGGAGCAGCCAGCACAGGTGAGCCTCAACTGCCCACCAAGAGATTGCAGCCCCTGGATGGCATCTTCAGCAGCAAACTGAGGCATTCCCAGGGCCAAGCCTCTTTTTCCCTGTCTGCTGTCCCAGGAAGACTCTGTCCCTTCTGCCTTCCAGCCCCAGCTCTGTTCCTCAATCCAGTTCCAGAATCCAGCTCCTAAATCCAGTTCCTACCTGCTGCTGAATGCAGGCTGGGACTTGCCCATTGCCTGCCCCCAGCATCGGTGGTGCCATCCTTGCCCTCAGGGGTTGGGTTCCATATTGTCTGTGTCTCTACCCTGTGGCATTATTCTTCTTTCCATCCCAGCTGGGTTAGTTTCTTTCCCAGACCAGCAGTTTCTCTCTCTTGTTCCCCTTTCTCTTCCCTTGGGAAAGGCAGAGGGGTCCAGAGAGCCTCTTACACTCATCCTGTGGCCTGCCCAGCCCTGACAGGTGGGTCTCAAGAAGTTTCTGACATGCGTTTACCAGCAGCTATGATCCCAAGTTTGCCACAGCAGCAGGTTTCAGTGGTGTTTTGCAGATAGTCAAAAGCATGTCAAAGGCATTTACAGAGGACTATCTTAATGGTGGCTTGAGGAAAGCAATCCTCCAGCTCTGGAGCACACCAGGCCAGCAGAACAAGCACAGCACCTTCACTTCAAGAGATATACATGCAAAGAATTGGGAACTTGATGGGATTTAGGTTTGCAGTCCCTTTTCAGTGGGCATTCAAGCAGTATTAACTCTCTCATCATCTGCCCTCTGGGTTTCACTCTGGCAGGAGCTCACACATGACTACTGGGAAGGGTTTGCAGACTTACACGTTTTCTGCTACCAAGTTTCCTTTCATAAAGTCTGATGCACATGCAGGACTGCTCTGACTGCCTTCTGACCAGGGCTCCTGTCACTAATCTGGTGACACACAGAGCTGAAGAAACAGCTAGAGTTAAAAATGGGGGCAAGGCTGCAGTTAGTTTCTGAGTTAGAGAGCCCTGCTAAACAGCTCCTTCCCAGCCTCCTGCACCAAAATGCAGCTCTAAGGTCTCCCAGGAGCTGAACAGCCCCAATGCTCCCAGCCCATTCCCACAGGGGAGGTTCACCAGCCCTCTGATCATCTTTGGATCCCCTCTACCAGGTCTATGTCCTTCTTGTTTTGAGGGTCTCATAGCTGGACACAGCACTGCAGGTGAGGTCTCCTCAGAGCAGAGGGGCAGGATCCCCTCTCTCCATCTCCCCCCACACTGCTTGGGATGCATCTCAGGCTGCCGTTAGCCCTCTGGGTTGCAAGTGCCCATTGCTAGCTCCTGTCCAGTTTCTTATGTACAAGTATCTGAGGAGTGGGTGTCAAGTGGAGGGGGCCAATCTCTTTTGGGTGGTGCACAGCAATGAAGCCAAGGAGCAGTGGATACAAACTGGAACAGAGGTTTCAGCTCAGCATGAGGAGAAACTTCTGCAGTGAGGCTGACAGAGCCCTGGAGCAGGCTGCCCAGAGAGGTTGTGGAATCTTCTCTGGAGACTTTCAAGACCTGCCCGGATGCATTACTGTGCAGACTGCCCTGGGTGATCCTGCTTTGGCAGGGGGGGTTGGACTGGATGATTTCTAGAGGTCCCTGTCAGCTTCTAAGCTTCTGTGATTCTCCCCCATCAGCACCAAGTCTTTCTCTGCAGGGCCGCTCTCAATCTCACCTCCAGCATGCGCTGACATGGAGGTTTGCCCAGACCTAGGTGCAAGGTCATGCACTTTGCTCTACTGAACCTCTAAGGTTCTCCTCAGCCCACCTCTCCATCCTGCCCAGGTCCCTCTGACTGGCACCATCCCCATCCTTCAGTCTTACCAACCACACCCTTCAGCTGGGTCTCATCTGCAGGCTCACCCAGGGTGCCTCAACCTCTCTGCCTGTATCCAGCAAGCTCAGCGCCGCTCTTCCCAGCACCTCCTGCAGGAAGCTGGACACACAAAGACACAAGAGAAGCCAGCAGCATTGCAAGTTTCCATGTTTATTTCCCCAAGACAGCCCTTAGCCTGCTCTACTCGGGTAAATTTCACAAGCTAGTTTCTCACTGCTTCTACTTTTGCTGTTCTTTTTAAACTTTGCGATTTTTGTTTTTCTCTGATGACAAAGGAATGCTGCAAAAATACTCTATAGAGTCCAACAAAGAGTTATGATCACAAAATAATCTTTTCTTTCTGTTTTAATCCATTCTACAGTGTTTCAAGAATTACCAAGTTGATTTAACAAAACAAAACAAAAAAGCCCAAAACAAAAAAACCACCAAACCCAAACAAAACAAAACCTCAAACAACAACAAAAAAAAAAACCAAACACCCCAACAACCCCACAAAAAGGTAGATAGGAGATGCTAGGAGTGGTGGCTAATCTGGTATGGTTTTATTATAGCAAACTGTTGTTCATGCAACACTTTGTGCTCAGAAAAGGGGAAGGCACAGCATTTCCTACAGTGAGCCACCTTAGCAAGAGTTTACTTGGGAGCCTCAATTTGTTCAGCTCACCTTCCAATTTCAGCTGCCAAACCCAAACCCTGAGGCTTTAATCCCACTGGTTAATAATAAAACCCAACAAAACACAATCCCTTTTGTTGTTCTTGTGAATTTTAAGTGCAATGTTTAAAAATACAAAGCTTGGGTTTGATTTTTTTTTAAACCTTTTTTTTTTCTTTCCTTTCTTTCTAAAGTGGCTCAAAATAAGATTGTTCATGGCTGCCTACATCTAAAAAGAGTCTAAAACAATTGGATTAGGCAATATTAAAGGTGTTCAAACCATGACTTGATTTGTACATCTATTCACACCTCTCTTATTTGCTGTCTTTAATTCTGCAGTACAGATGCACCAAATTGCCTTTTTTTTTTTCTTTCCTCTAGAAGTTTCCATATCATTTTCATAGAAAACAAAGTCTGAAAACAATTAACATTGAAGAAACACAGCACAGGTATTTTGTTTGTTTGTTTTTTAATCCTACCACAACGGAACAGCTGCTTACAGGACTCAACAGAATCTAAAAAATGAGGCTAGGCTGGAGATTAAACCACATGCAAAGGTCTTCCAGGTTATCTCTGAAAAATGAAAAGGATGAGATTTTATTTATTTATTATTATTATTTCTTCTTCAAGTCTTTTTATTACCACATTTTACTGGTTTCTACTATTATGGCAACTTGTGTACTGCAACACAGTCTAGTCAAAAGGGAAACGGAGGAGTTTTCTTGCTGCCTTTTTTTTTTTCCATGCAAAGAGAAACAAAACAGAAAAAAACAAAATAAAAAAGAAAACAAATCTACAATTTAGGGGGGGGTTTGTTTGGTTGGGTTTTTTTGGTGATGATATGGAAAGCTTTTACACAACATCAAACATTCATCTGGTGCAAATGCACAGAGGGAAAAAGCCTTCCTGAAATTCTGATTTTACAAATGACTAAAAGAAGCCATACAGAAAAGGAAAAAAAAAAATAAGGGGGGGGATTAAAGTGGGAGTAAAAAATAAAATGAGGGGGAAAAACCCAAAATAAAGGGGAAGGGGGGGACACAAAATAAAGAGGAGGGGGAAACCTCAAAATAAAGGGGAAGGAGGGGAGCAACCCCAAAATAAAGGGGAAGGGGGGGAAAGAAACCGAGAAAGGGAGGACAAGGGGGAGGGAGAAAGAACAAAATCAAACGAA
>WAAF01020464.1:181936-259308 GCA_013400475.1 Tricholaema leucomelas
CCAAAATAAAGGGGAAGGGGGGGAGCAACCCCAAAATAAAGGGGAAGGGGGGAACTAATAAAGAGGGAGGGCAAACAATAAAGAGGGGGAAAAAAAACCCTCAAACTAAAAAGAGGCTGCAGGAGTAAAGCAGAGTCTGCTGCTAACCGGGTCTTTGTGTCCAGTGTCAAGTTCCCCCTCCAGAGCTCCGGTGGATGATGTCCTAGGTTTGTTGCCAGCCCCCTAAAGGCGGCTCAAGCTCGCATGCGCTCACAGACAGCGTCACACCCACACTCTCGTACACACAGCCACGGCTGGGAGCCTGCCGGCAGGGCTGCGGAGCCCCGCGGAGTGAAAGAGGAGCCCGGCTCCACAGCAGCGAGTCCAGACATTCACTCAGTGGTGTCCATTCACACGGTGCTTCACAGCAAGGCCTGGGCTCGTTCTCCTCCGACTTCTACGGGCATCCTATTCTCTGATGCTTACAAGGCTGGATGATGAGAGCACTGCACTTCCCCCCAATCGCTCTAGGAAGTCATTGTTCCTCCTCAGGCGCCGAGGATCTTTCGTCACCTGTAGCCCTTTGTGTTTGAACAATCTACATAAGCATTCAGTGTGAAGTTTGTCGTTACATTTTGCCACTCATTCTCACTCGCACCCACTCGCCAGCTCGACTTCATTTGGGCTTTGGCTGTGATTCCAAATGAAATCTTCACATTTGCTTTCCCGATTTAATGCAGCAGCGGATCCCAGGAGCCAAGATTGATGGATCAAACCTTTTTTTTGTTTGTTTTTATTCAGTGCTGCATTGTACCTAACTTCCCAAAATACCACTCTAAAACTGGAACCCTTCTGCTGGTACGTTGGCAGATGAATTGAACCCAAACGTCCCGCCCTGTATCGCTTCTGGAACCAGGCTGGGATCTTCATCAATCTGTAACGGAAGGGCAACAGCATCAGCAGGGACAGGACAAAGCCTCGCTCAGCAGGGGCTGCACAAGCCTAAAGGGCATCTCCTTCTCCACCTAACCTACCTCCTCCCCAAGAGCATCTCTATCTCTCCACCTACCTCCTCCTATTCAGCATCTTTCTCTCCACCTAATCTACCTCCTCTTCAAGAGCATCTCTTACCATCTAATCTACCTCCTCGTAAAGAGCATCTCTCTCCACCCATCCTACCTTCTCCTCAACAGCATCTCTCTCCCCACCTAATCTCTCTCTCTCCACCTAATCTCCCTCAAGAGCATTTCTCTCTCCAACTAATCTACCTCCTTGACTCAAGCCTTGCCATTCTTCTCCCTCAGCTTTGAGCACTATAATGACAAAGCAATTTCAGATGAAATGTTTTGGCTTGTAGGCTCCATGGCCCCCCAAGTCTCTTGTCTATGCACTTTTCACTCCTGGAAAGTATTCCATCAGTCCTGCTGCCATTCATATTTCCAGAGCCAGCTAAGACTAGTCTGGGTGATTTCTAAAGTGTGGGGGGGCAGGGAACACCCAAACCACCACATCTTTTCAACTGTCACAATACCTTTAAAAGAACTAAGGATCAAGCTGCAGCTGCACTGGGAGCAGGCAGCACAGAGGTCACCAAACTGACACTGAACTCAAAGTCCAGCTGCACATGAAGAACTGAGCTGCTGAATGAGGCTTGAGTCTTGCTGCTCACACAAAAGTGAAACTGCAGCACCCACTGGGGACAGTGAGACATGAAAGCAACTCAGCCCTGCCACTTCTACAGTGATCTGCTGCCAAAAGTCCTCCACACAATGAGAAAGCAGTGAGTGTATACATAGGTCAGTCATGATACACATAATTCAGAGAGAATCACTCATGGCACACTGACATCAATAAAGCCTTCTAAATGCAATTCACTCCTGTGTTTTGAAGTGCTCAGTGATCTTAGCCTCTCATTTCCATGTTTAAACTGAAATGAACACTCCTGGCCAGCACATCCAACCCTGAAGTTACCAAACTGCTTCAAACTCTTTGCTTCTTTAGGCAGCGAAATCTCAATCTGAGTACTCAAGTCAGCAGGGAGCTTATCAAAGGTGAAATGCTGAGCTTAGCCAGAAGCTAACAGCTACTCAAAGCCCAGCATTTTAATCCCTGGAGATGAGGCTTAAATTAGGCACCAGCTCTTTAGGTATTTCAGCAGGAAGATATGCAACAGGTTCAAAGAAAAGCTCACTCCACACTGAACAGCCAAGCAAATGGCACAGAGCAGGCCTCAGAGCTGTTGCCTTCTCTTGAGCTGTAATAAGCCCAGACAAAAGCAGAGTGTGGACCACTGCACACTTACATCATCTGAAGAGAAGAACTGATCAATGATCTCATAAGCCAGCTTGTAGATGTCTTCATTTTCATGATTTTGTAGCTGTTCAATTTTCTCCAGACCTACAATAAATACACAAACACAATGGAGTTGCAAGTCCGAGTTTATGCAAAACAAACTTCCCCTCCTCAGGGCCTCATCATACAACAGAAACTGAAACCAAACCCCCAGGTTCACTAAGAAGCTGCTTTGGCAGCTGCACCAGATGGGCATCTAATAAACTTCCCACTCTCTAACTCCTCCACATTTCACTTTTTCTTTCATTCAGCATGAGGAGGGTTGGAAGGGACCTCTGGAAATCACACAGTCCAACGCCACTGCTAAAAGCAGGGCACCCACAGCAGCTTGCTCTGCAGCACAATGACCAGAGTGATTTGGAAGCTCTCCAGACAAGGAGACTCCACAACCTCTCTGGGCAGCCTGCTCCAGGCTTCCAGCACCCTCACACCAAACAAGATTCTCCTCCTGCTCAAGTGGAACCTCCTGGCTTCCAGTTTGTGCCCACTGCCCCTTGTGCTGTCCCTGGGCACCACTGGCAAGAGTCTGGCCCCATACTCTTGCCCACCACAGCTCCTTGAGTTCTTGATGAGCATTGCTGAGATGCTCTCTGGGTCTGCTCTCAGCCTCTGTTCCTCAGAACTGCTCAAGGTCCCACAGCAGCTTTGTAGCCTTTGTTGGACTCTCTCCAGCAGTTCCCTGTCTCTCTTGAACTAGGGAGCCCAACGCTGGATCCAGTAGTATAGATGCGGCCTCACCAGGGGAGAGCAGAGGGGGAGAAGAACTTCATGAACTTAATCAGTTTGCAAAAGCAAAGCAGATTGCCCTGACAGACATGAAAGAGTCACTTCAAAATGCTTTGCCTAAAGCACTGTGCCAACACCCAAAGCCAACAGCAAATCCAGATGGCAGGGAGCTCAACTACCCAAATCCTGCACCTGATTCATACCTCCACATTCTTCTATAAAATTGGCTATGGTTTCTGCTTCATCTTCAGCCATTTTTAATATATTACTTAGTCCATCCAGAACCACCTGCACCACTTGTGCATCTTTTACTGTCAGCAAATTGCAAAAAGGAGGAATTACATGTTGCTGAATTAAGTATGCCACCTGAGGAGGGAAAAAAAATGAGTTAGGAGCGTGACAGAAGCAAGGAGTGCACCAAACACATGAGTTTACCAAAGTCAAAGGACTCGGTCACTGAGAAATTGTGGCTCCGAAGCACTAAAAAGGTACCATTTTTGTATTGTTACAAAAGTATTTCAAGCCTAGAGCACACAACTAGCAGTTACTGAAGTTTTCAGTATCAAAGGAGTTTCAAGCTCATCTTTGAGGAGTGACCCTGCACAGACTTAAGATTCTGGCCTTAAGAAAACACTCTAATTGTACTCGGTGGTTACTATCCCTGTAGCTATTGCAGTCTTGTCTGCAAGGGGGGGAAATCACAGGATCATCACAGGATGTTAGGGTTTGGAAGGGTCCTCCATAGATCATCCAGTTCACCCCCTCTGCCAGAGCAGGGCCACAGAATCTAGCACAGGTCATACAGGAACACATCCAGACAGGGCTGGAAAGGCTTCAGAGAAGGGGACTCCACAACCTCTCTGGGCAGTCTGTGCCAGGGCTCTGGCACTCTTACAGTCAAGAAGCTTTGCCTCATCTTGAGGTGGAACTTCCTGTGCTGCAGTTTTCATCCAGTGCCCCTTATCCTATCCCAGGGCACAAGTGAGCAGAGGCTGTCCCTGTCCTTTCTTTCCTGACCCACAGCCCTCAGATATTTATAGACATTGCTCAGGCTCCCTCTTAACCTTCTTCTCTCTAGACTAACCAGCCCCAAGTCCCTCAGCCTCTCCTATTCAGGCAGTGCTACAGTCCCTTCAGTATCCTTGTAGCCCTTTGTTGTACTCTCTACAGTAGACTTCTGCCCCTCTTGAACTGAGGAGCCCAGAACCGGATGCAATATTCCAGGTGGGGCCTCACTAGGGCAGAGCAGAGGGGGAGAAGAGTCTCCCTCTACCTACTGTCCACACTCCTCTTAACCCCCCCAGGACCCCCTTGGCCACCCGGGCTCATTGCTGTCCCATGCAGAACTTATTGTCCACCAGACTCCCAGCTCCTTCTCCACAGGGCTGCTCTCCAGAAGATCGCCTCCCAACTTGTACTGGTAAAGGGAGATGTTGAATCACCTCAATGCATTCATTCACAGCTACTAGGTCATCCTACCAGGAGAACTTCCACCCAAATCCCTACTGACACTTCTAATCTCAGGTCATTGCAGAAACAAGCAAAGTTCACTCTTCAAATCCCTTGTGGAAAAGGGAAGAGTTACTGAAGAGAGAAGCAACAGAGACATTCAGAATCCTGGCACCATCAGCTCAAATGCACCCAGGAAGACAATGAACCTTCCCTCAAGATTTGACTCACTTGGTCTTTTCTTCCACTTATGGTCAGGTTGCTTATTGCCCAGGCAGCTTCCTTCTGAGTGCCAAAGTCACCCTGAAAATACAACCACAAAGAATCATTCCAGGGTTTATGATTTGTAGCATTCTAGTAAAAGCTTGTGTCGGCTCCAGTCCATTCTGCCTAGTATCACCTTAGCAGTTTCCAGCACAACTATGAAGTCCTGTAGATATTTGAGGCTACTCAAGAGTGTTCATCCCCTCCCTGCAACTATGGTGTTAAATCCATCTTCCAGAGGAAAGGAAATGGGTTTGCACTCAAGTAAATAACTGCAGCAGTCCACTCTCGTGTCTCTTATCAACAGCTGTCATGTATTACAGGGAGAGATAAGCATGAAGTGTTGTCACTTTTGATAAAGCTGCCTCTGAAGGAGCTCCACTTTGCTTCCTACACTTCATGAGAAAGGTCTTCAACTCTTCTCTAGGAGATCAATAAATTGGCAGCTTACAGAACTGTATGTGATACCTGGGGGAACATGCAAGTCAGACAAGACAGTGTATCTCTGTCTTGTCTGAACACATCCTAAGGTTGGGATTTCTGCTTTCCTTTCACATTTCAGGGAAGAAACAAAGAAGGAACAAAGTAGGGAATGTTTGAAGGCAGAAATGTGCTATTCCCATTCAAAACATTGCTTTTAGCTGCCCTTCCTTCTCACAAGGAGCACAACTGTTTTGGAAATTGTTTAAAAAGACATTAACACCCAGAAGTGAAAAGGAATGCAGGTATTTGGGTGCCAAATAGGTTGAGCTCTAGTGCTCAACCAGCAATGAGCAAGCGGGAGAAAGGCATTTACAGAATCACAGACCTTTAGCAGTTAGAAGGGACCTCCACAGATCATTGAGTCCAACTCCCCTGCCAAGGCAGGGTCCCCTAGGGTAGCTTGCACAGGAATGCATCCAGGTGGGTTTTGATAGGCTCTGGAGAAAAGAGACTCCACAACCTCTCTGGGCAGCCTGGTCCAAGTCTCTGTCACTCTCACTCTAAAGAAGTTTCTTCTCATGTTGAGCTGAAACTTTCTCTGTTCCAGTTTCTACCCATTGCTCCCTGGCTTATTGCTGCTGAACACCCAAAAGAGATTGCCCCCCTCCACTTGACACCCACCCCTCAGATATTTGTATACATTGATCAGATCTCCTCTCCAGACTAAACAGCCCCAGGCCTCTCAATCTCTGTCCACAGGGGAGATGCTCAAGACCCTCAGTCATTCTTGTGGCTCTCTACTCTACCCTCCCCAGCAGGTCCCTGTCTCTCTTGAAGCAGGGAGCCCAAAACTGGACACAGTATTCCAGGTGTGCTCTCACCAGGGCACAGCAGATGGTGAGAAGAACCTCCGTAGTCCTGCTGGCCACACTTTCCTTGATTACCTCCCCCTCCCCGAGTCCAGGATGCCACTGGCTCTCTTGGCCACAAGGGCACATTGCTGCCCATGCTGAACTTACTGCCCACCAGCACTCCAAGAGCTTTCTCCATGGACCTACTTTCCATCAAGGCAGCTCCAGTTCGTACTGATGTCTTTAATTGCTTGTGAGCAGCTCTTTCACTTCACTATTTCATCAAAAGGCTACTAAAATCTTCATTTACCACTGAAAAGCAGCATCCACCCATCCGTGCATACAGCCTGCTGCTGTGCTGTGGAAAAATCCTTAATGCCCCAAATCTCTTCATTATTTCCTATGTTTACTTGATGTAGTTTTTACTTCTTTAAAAGCAATGAATGAGACAAGCACACTCCAGTGTCACAGGGTGATGACTTGGATCACTCTGGATAAATGCAGTAACACCAACAAGTTGTTGACTGTCACTGTTGAGCACTTGCATTCAAAGATTCATTGAATGATTTGGGTTGGAAAGGACCTTTAAGATCATGCAGGTCCAACCCCTTGCCATAGGCAGGGACATCTCCCACTAGCACAGGTTGCTCAAGGCCTCATCCAACCTGGCCTTGAACACGTGCAGGGAGGGAACATCCACAACCTCCCTGGGCAACCTGTGCCAATGTCTGTCCAGCCTCACTACTTCTAGATATCACAGGAAATAGGGAT
Organism: Tricholaema leucomelas; assembly: GCA_013400475.1. Classification (NCBI taxonomy): domain Eukaryota; kingdom Metazoa; phylum Chordata; class Aves; order Piciformes; family Lybiidae; genus Tricholaema lacrymosa; species Tricholaema leucomelas. The sequence goes on from WAAF01020464.1 coordinate 188,752, forward strand.
GAAATCCTTAAGCTTTGGCAAAATGCTGGGAAGGAACTCAGTGCTGTTCCCACCCAGCCCTCTTCACACCACTTCTGAGTAAAGAATTCCATCCCCTTTATTTACAGTGCAAGAAAAAGAATTTAAATGACAGTTAGAAGGAGCTGAGGAGATTCTCCTGACTTGCTTCCCCTCCCCAATCCATCTGGCTCTCAACTGGCAGTACTTCACAAAACATCACCAGTAAATCTATTTTATCTTCCAACACAGAAAAGCCACTCAAGGAAAAAAGTTCACCCCTCTCCCCCAACATTTACACATGAAGCAAAGAATCAAATGTCAGCTCCTCCAATTCAAGAAACAAATTGTTCAAGCCTTGTTATCTAACCTTATCTAGCAGATGTATTATCATTGGAACAAGGTTTGCATCTATTACTGCCTGAACTTGCTGCTGGTTTCCTGCAGTGATGTTAGATAGGAACCACACTGCTTCCTGCAAAAGAAAAAGAGAAGTTATTATTCTGATCAGTTTTCTCTCTCACATTTGCTTTCCACTCCAGTAGGATTTTCCACCTGTCTGTTTTTAGGTCTGCAATTCATACACTAGTCTAGCTTAAATACAACGAAGAGTAAATGCACACAGAAGTGACATTCCTGCAGAAGAGCACAGTCTCACCCCTTAGGAGACTCCACAACTTTCATTGGTACCAAGTTAAAACCAATGAAAACTCCAAATCTATAGATTAAAAGGGAAAATTAATTGGAGATAAAGTCACAAGGCTCCAAACAAGCACTCATAATTGAGTCTCTTACTGAGAATGAATCAGAGAATGGTTTGAGTTGGAAGGGACCTCCCAAGCTCATCCAGTCCAATCCTCCCCTGCAGCCAGCAGGGACATCCTCCACTAGATCAAGTTCCCCAGAGCCCTGTCCTGCCTCACCTTGAATATTTCCGGGGATAGGACTCAAAACACCTCCCTGGGCAACCTGTTCCAGTGTTCCAGCACTCTCATGGTGCAGAACCTGTTCCTAACATTCAATCTAAATCTGCTCTGATCTAGTTTCAAACCACTGCCCTCATCCTGTCCCTGCAGGACTTTGCAAACAGTCTCTCCGCAGCCTTCTTGTAGGCCCTTCAGGCACTGGAATGCTGCTGTTAGGTCTCCCCAGAGCTAAGAAATATTAGCATGTCACATAAATCTTAAGGATATTCAGAGCATCACCTCATTTTAATACCACAGTTGGCAAATTCCTCCCTTCCTAGAAACCCTCCATCACTCCTCAATTGCCCTCACCTGGCACAACGACTTTTCAGTCAGCAATTCTGATTTGCCATTCAACTGAGTCTCTTGGATCAGCTCACAGGGTCACACTTTCATGAGTGAACCTGTCAGAGATGTAGGATGCCCAGGCTTGTCTTGGTGGGCTTCTTTTGGGCTTTAATCATCGGCAGTGTTGTAAGCAGCACCCCAGTTTCACAACATGCCTCAGATGCACTCCGGAAGCAGCACTGCACCATCAGCGCCCCCATTCAAAGCCTTTCCCACACCTGCACCACTTGCACACATTCCTCACCCCCCCACCCCCAGTCTAACCTGGTTTCAACCCCAGTTAGCACACACACTCCATTCAAAGGCACATCCAATTATCTCTATTTCATCACTTCCAAGAGATTCAGTTGAATGAAAGCAACACTGCAGAAGTTCAATTTCTTGATATCTAAGTCAACAGCCAGAATTGCAAGATTAAGCTTTCATTCCCTAAAAACTCAATCAGCAGACTCAGGACACAACATTCTGGTCAAGGGCAGGTTTGTAGCTCCCAAAGTGATTTTTTCCAAGTGTTAATTTCCAAGAACAATTTCAGCACCCTGCCTGCTCTCGCCATGATGAGGGGTTAAGCAGGTAGCTACTCTGATCTCCATCACACTGCACTGTGTGGAGTCCAAAGCTGCAACCTCTGCACTTACCTTATTAATTTTTTCTTTGGGATGTGTCAGAAGTGCTGGAAAATGTGACAGAGCTTCACAATTCAGAACTACTTGCGTCTGCTCATCGGTGCCAGTGACGATGTTTCCGACAGCTCGCAGGGCAGCGGTCTGGAACAGAACACAGGCTTTGGAGAGGGAGCTCCCAAAGAGTTCCTGCTGAAGCACACACTTTCAAACAGATTTGATGCAAACCAGAATCACTCTGGTTGGAAAAGACCTTTAAGATCAAGTCTAACCACTCTCTCAATTCTACCACAGCTGGTGCTAAACTCTGTCCCTCAGCATCACAATTCTGTGGCTTTGAAACCCCTCCAGGGACGGGGATTCAGCCACCTCCATGGGCAGCCTGTGCCAGGCTTTGAGAACCCTTTCAGGCAAGAAGCTTCTTTTAATACCCAATCTAAACCTCCCCTGGTGAAACTTGTGGCTGTTTCCTCTTGCCCTGTCACTTGTTCCTTGGAAGAGGAGACCAAGCCCCATCACATCTCCCCTCAGTCTCCTCCAGGCTGAACAAGCCCAGCTCCCTCAGCTGCTCCTCACCAGTCCTGCTGTCCAGACACTTTACCAGCTTGGCTGCCCTTCTCTGGGCCCCAAGCCAGCACCTCTATGTCCTTCTTGTAGTGCTATATTCCACAAGAAAACACATTCAAACTTCAAGATGAACGATAAAAATCCTTGCAGGAGTACATTTTGAGCAATGCTTCTGTCAAGTTATCCAAACTTACTTGCACTTTAACTTCTTGATGACTGAGCAGTGGAACCAAATGAGGAACTATTCCAGAGTCTATGACCATCTGGATCTGTTCATTGCCAGCATCCGTTAGGTATGAGAGTGCCCAGACTGTATCTACCAATATCTAGGAGCAAAGACATTTGTAATGAGCACACAAGTACNCCAAAGCTGCAACCTCTGCACTTACCTTATTAATTTTTTCTTTGGGATGTGTCAGAAGTGCTGGAAAATGTGACAGAGCTTCACAATTCAGAACTACTTGCGTCTGCTCATCGGTGCCAGTGACGATGTTTCCGACAGCTCGCAGGGCAGCGGTCTGGAACAGAACACAGGCTTTGGAGAGGGAGCTCCCAAAGAGTTCCTGCTGAAGCACACACTTTCAAACAGATTTGATGCAAACCAGAATCACTCTGGTTGGAAAAGACCTTTAAGATCAAGTCTAACCACTCTCTCAATTCTACCACAGCTGGTGCTAAACTCTGTCCCTCAGCATCACAATTCTGTGGCTTTGAAACCCCTCCAGGGACGGGGATTCAGCCACCTCCATGGGCAGCCTGTGCCAGGCTTTGAGAACCCTTTCAGGCAAGAAGCTTCTTTTAATACCCAATCTAAACCTCCCCTGGTGAAACTTGTGGCTGTTTCCTCTTGCCCTGTCACTTGTTCCTTGGAAGAGGAGACCAAGCCCCATCACATCTCCCCTCAGTCTCCTCCAGGCTGAACAAGCCCAGCTCCCTCAGCTGCTCCTCACCAGTCCTGCTGTCCAGACACTTTACCAGCTTGGCTGCCCTTCTCTGGGCCCCAAGCCAGCACCTCTATGTCCTTCTTGTAGTGCTATATTCCACAAGAAAACACATTCAAACTTCAAGATGAACGATAAAAATCCTTGCAGGAGTACATTTTGAGCAATGCTTCTGTCAAGTTATCCAAACTTACTTGCACTTTAACTTCTTGATGACTGAGCAGTGGAACCAAATGAGGAACTATTCCAGAGTCTATGACCATCTGGATCTGTTCATTGCCAGCATCCGTTAGGTATGAGAGTGCCCAGACTGTATCTACCAATATCTAGGAGCAAAGACATTTGTAATGAGCACACAAGTACCACAAGTCTCAAAAGTAAGTTGAAACACAAAACCATTCTGATTGTGAGCCAGAATTGCTGCAATACAGAACAACCTCACTTCGTTTTACCATCTCCATACTGGTTTCAGTGCCTGAATGCTCTTGCAGCAAAGGTATTTTTCCTCATCTCCAACCTAAACCTCCTTTCGTTCCTAATGTCCAACCTCAAGATATTAAGGTAACGTCTTCAAACCATTCTCCCTTGTCCTGTTCTCTAGACACCCTCAGCAAAAGTCCCTCTGCAGACTTTCTGCAGGATCCCTTCAGGCACTGGCAGGCAGCTCTAAGGTCCCTTGGAGTCTTCTCCAGGCTGAACACCCCCAGCTCCCTCAGCCTGTCCTCACCACAGAGCTCGCCAGCCCTTGGATCATCTCTGTGGCCTCCCCTGGCCTCTCTCCAGCAGCTCTGTGTCCTTCCTTGTGCTGGGAACATCAGAGCTGGAAGCAGGATTAGAGGTGAGGTCTGAGTAGAGCAGAGCCAAGGGGCAGAATCCCCTCTCTTGCCCTGCTGCCCACACTCCTCTGGCTGCAGCTCAGCACACAGCTGCCTGCTGGGCTGTATGAGGGCACTGCTGGCTCCTGGGTAGTCGCTCAGCAACCAACACCCCCAAGTCTTTTTCTTCAGGGCTGCTCTTAACCCGCTCTGCACCCAGCCTGGATTTGTGCCTGGGATGCTTAAAAATAAGCAGTTACAAGATCTAAATCTGCCTTAATAAGACAGAATATCAGATTTTAAGTTAATTATGATAAGATTTATATTTCAGTAAGTTAATTATGCCAAACTTTCTATTTTAGCTAAAACCTCTCTCGGAAGCCAGAGCCAGCTCTGTGTGGTGTTACTTACATTTACATCTGTGTGGTGAATTAGAACACAGAGTGCTGGAAGGATCTAAGAAGGCAAAGAGAAACATCTGATGGTTATTTTTAAGGCAGACACTCGACTTCAGCTTAGTTAGACAGAAGAGTGAGGAATTCAGTCACCTCCTGGATGGTTTCCATGGGTGGAGGAGGGTCTTTGTGACGGCACAAGTTGACCATGACCCAGGTAACATTTCTTAAGAAGTTTATGGGGATAGATGGGCTGATGAAAGACAGCAGTGGCTTCACTACTCCAAGGCTAATAACATAATCTCTACACTGGGGTCCATCACCTGTTGGACAGAAAGAATGAAGAAGACAAAGATCATCCTGTGACATTCACAAGGAGTTTGATTTCTGCACACTTCAAGTTTCAGGGATCTCAATAAAGAATAATGGCCTTGGATATATAAATACAGAGACCTTGATATAGAGCCACCTATCATAAACACTTCCACAAAGCTTTGGCTGGACCCGTGGCTGCCTCATTCTTTCATTGGGAACTACTCATTAAAAGCAGCTTAATTCATAGAATCACAGAATGGTTTGGGTTGGAAGGGACCTTAAAGATTATATAGCTCCAACCCCTCTGCCATAGGCAACGACACCTTCCACAGAGAAGCGTTCCATGATTTAGAGTAGATGTCCAGGCTGGAGCGGTGGCGGGTGAGGGGAAAAGGGAGGGAGGCAATGCCAAAAGCCCAGAATTGTTGATACTCCAAAGTATTCCTGAAGATCACAGACTGGTGGTGGTTGGGAGGGACCTCTGGAGGTCATCCAGCTACAACAGGGACACCCAGAGCAGCCTGCTCAGGATCACAGTTTCCAGGTGGGCTAGAATCTCTCCACAAACTTTCTGGGGAGTCTGCTGCAGGGTTCCAGCACCCTCACACCAAAGAAGTTTCTCCTTGTGTTCCTTAGCCTTTTCCTTATGCAAGATGCCATCACAAAGTTTCTAATCAATACTACACCATCAAAAAGAGCTCTGAATTGCCTGAGAACTGATATTGTTATCTTTATATCACTGCTTCCTTGAAGGCAGCATCTGAGCTGTACTGCACACATATCACCGCCAGCTTGAGGCAGTCACCAGTGTGCAATCTGTTGCTTTGCTTCTCAAGGAGGACCAGGCACTTCCAAAACATCAGATTGCAGAAATCTCAGCGTGTCAGAACAGATATTGTAGTCCTCAAGCACTACAGAGACAGGGTTGTGAACCACCTCTGCTTGCACAAGAGGTAAAAAACTCAGATGGAAGCTTGAATGGTCTAGAATTCAGTTATTGTGTAAGCTCAAAGTTTTAAGATTCAGTGCAGAGCAGTTTTTCTTTTAACACTCTGCTTGTCACTAATTCCTTTAGCTGGGCCTGGCAACAAAGCATGTATGAATGTGTTTGGATGCACAGTGTCAATACACAGCAGACAAACAGGGTAACTGCCAGGTGAGCAGTTGCCTTTCCTCTGCTACCCCAGCACCTCCATCTCCTACCACACAAAACACTACCTACTTCAATTAGGAACTCAGAAGTTAGTGGCAGGAGCAACACTAACCTATGATATTTCCTAAAGCCCACACAGCTTGCTCACAAACATTTTGATGAGGTGAATGCAGCAGTCTCAGAAAAAGTGGCACAGCATCTGAAAGACACAAAGAAAACCCCATGCAAGTGTTAAGAACATCATTGCTCAAGAGAGTTCACACAATCACAGCTTTTAAAGACAATTTCATCACTGCAGGAGAAATTTCTCTCTGCTTAAGCATTGGGCAGACCTTGACTAACTTCCCAGGTGACACTGAAAGAAACACACACTGTAACGATTCTTCCTCCATCACAGAGACCACACGATGAAAGTATCTCTGGAAATAACCTGACATTTAACTGATGTCTCACAAGTTTACTGAAGCTTGGCAGGACTCCAAACCTAGTTCTACTTCTTGAAATTGGAAATTCCATCCTAAGTTCCCCATCAGAAGCAACCACAAGGTAAGAACCAGCCCTGTGATTGTGTGATAACAACTTTTTACAACATTAGGCTTTGAGTGTGCTCAATTTGAGATTCAAGATCTAACACTTCATAACCTGACTGCTGTAGAAAAGGTTATTCCAAATGCTGCTACCACTGTGTGGGTAAAGAAGCAGCTGTAGGAAAGGGGTTCAAAAGTCAACACAAGCTCCACAGCTGTTGCCAAGACGGCAACTCTTCCATTTTGTGTTGGTGTTAGACAGAAGAATGTTCCCAGGACTTAGAACTAAAGCTAAGCTGAAGTTTCAAACACATTCTGCAAGCACCGGGTTTAGATACTGATCTTTAGCTTTATAAACCCAGCACTAAGGTGCTTGCTTATATGGAGTCACAGAATCATTCTGCTTGGAAGAGATCTTTAGGATCATCCAGTCCAAGCATTAACCCAGCACTGCCAGGCCACCTCTAAATCATGGCCCTCAGCATCACAGCTCCACAGCTTTGAAACCTCTTCAGGGATAGACTCCATCACGGCAGTTGGTCCAGGCCTTGACAACCCTTTTGGGGAAGAAATTGTTCTTCGTGTCCTACCTAAATGTCCCTGGTGCAACTTGATGAGGTTTTATCATACTATCACTTGATCTTTGGGAGGAGAAACCAACCCCACCTGGCTCCAGTCTCCTTTCAGTGTGTGGTAGAGAGCAATGAGTTCTCCCCCTCAGCCTCCTTTTCTCCAGACTAAACAGCCCCAGGTCCCTCAGGTGCTCCTCACAAGCCCTGTTCTCCAGACCCTTCCTCAGCTTTGTTGCCCTTCTCTGGACACCCTCCAGCCCCTTGTAGTAAGAAAACACACATATCTGTATGATCCATGTAACAAACACAGACTGCAACAGATGAACACCACCACATCTTGGAAACTGCATTTACTACATTGGACCAAAGTTGCAAGTAGCTCTAAGAGGTTAATGTATTATGGTTGCGATGGGGGAAATGCAAAGAAGGATCCAAATTCTGTCTCACCACCCTCAGTGATATCAGCAGCATGCAGTGCAGTACAACACTGAGCTCAGCTATTAAAGCTGCTGTATTCTCAAGTAACCTCAGTTTGTTGGGAATTTTGCTTGAGCTTTACTGTAGGATTGATTCCTCCGTGGTTGCTCAAGAAGCTCTGCTGTTCTGTCACTCAACTCCAAAAGCCTGCAGCAAGTCCTGTTCAGTTCTGCTTTACCAACAGAAGTACTACTGCAACTTAGGACAGAAGAAAGTTGGCGGTGCTCAGCAGCTTGCATTGCAAGTCCAACAACAATACCTTGCTTCAGATCCCTCAAGATACAAATGACAGTGTGTTTTCTTCAGCGTGAGTTTGGAAAAGAGCTCAATGTCAGACAGCTTCTGGATTTAGTCCACATCTTTTCCTCACAACAAACAGGAAATCCCTCCATGGGAGGTGTTTTTTTAGGGTTTTGTTTGGTTTTGTTCCAAGTTTTTGTTGCTGTTTGGGTTTGTTTCTGTTGGTTTTGAGTTTGAAAACTGGAAAGCAGCAGATATCATCTTTGCTGAAATAGGCTGAGTTTCCAGAAGAGACTACTCACCATTAGGAAACCCAATTGAATTTAAAATCAGAGAAAATGAAGAAGAAAAGCAGGTGTGCTCTTCAACTGATGCTGCTTGCCAGAGAAGAGGTAGAACATCTGGCAGGAGACTTCATGGGCAGGTCCTTCAGCGAAGTGCCTGTGATTGACAACTCAAATTCAACCTGGCTATCGCAGGAAAAGCCAGCCCTAAGATGTGTGTGGATTGGTGAGCATGCTTGAGACAGAGGAGCAGGAGTGTGGATGCTCTTTACAGTATCATTTAGATGAGTCATTCTGGTGGAAGCTACAGTGAGTGCTTTACCAGACACTGGGGCACTTACTGGATTGAACTACGGCCTGTGTTTGTTCAGAGGTTCCAGAGGCAATGTTTGTCAAAGCCCACGCAGCTTCAAACTGTAAGGAAGGACTGCAAAGGGAAAAGGAAAAGATGGTTAAGATTCACAGATCACATTGGGTTGGAAGAAATCCTCAAAGGTCATCTTCTCCAACCACCCTGCAGTCAGCAGGGACACCTCCAACCAGATCAGCATGTTTGCTGATGATACTGGGAAGCCTGCTTGAGACACCTGGAGGCTGTGAGGTCATTCAGAGACTTGGGCAGAGGGAGCTGGGTGGAGAGGAACCTAATGAGGTTCAGCTAGGATAAGTGCAGAGCCCTGCACCTGGGAAGGGAGAATAAACTGCACCAGTACAGGCTGGGAAATGATCTGCTGGAGAGCAACCCTGTGGAGAAAGACCTGGGAGTGCTGCCAGACAGTAAGTTCTGCATGGGACAGCAATGTGCCCTGGTGGGCAAGAAGGCCAATGGGAGCGTTGGGGGCATTAAGAGGTGTGTGGCCAGCAGATAAAGGGAGGTTCTCCTCCCCCTCTACTCTGCCCTAGTCAGAAATACTGCATCCAGTTCTGCACTCTCCAGTTCAGGAGGGACAGGGACCTGACAGAAAAAGTCCAAGGGAGGGGTACATGATTAAGGGGCTGCAGCACTGCTCTGAGGAGAGGCAGAGGGACCTGGGGCTGTTTGGTCTGCTGAAGAGAAGATCAAGATGGGATCTAATCAATGCCGATCAGTATCTGAGGGCTGAGGGTCAGAAAGGAAGGGAAAGGGACAGCCTTTGCTCACTTGTGCCCTGGCACAGGACAAGAGGCAAGGGATGGAAACTGCAGCACAGGAAGTTTCACCTCAACACAAGGAAGAACTTCTTGACTGTATGGATCCCAGAGCACTGGCCCAAAGAGGTTCTGGAGTCTCCTTCTCTGAAGCCTTTCCAGCCCTATCTGGATACGTTCCTGTGTGACCTGTGCTAGATTCTATGGTCCTGCTCTGGCAGGGAGGTTGGTCTGGATGATTCATGAAGTTCCCTTCCAAGCCCTAACATCCCTTGATCAGGTCACTCAAGGCTACATCGAGTCTGATCTTGGGTTGAGACCAGTTGTCAAATCAGATGCCATGGGCCCATTAGCTAAAAACCAAGAACCCTTGCAATAATGGAAGTACTTTGAACTTTAGAAACACTCACTTGTCATCTCTTTCAAGACAGTGCACTAAAATAGGTAATATTCCTGATTTTATTAGGTCGTCGATTGGTGGGTTGCGATCACTGGAAAGCAGCTTTCTGTTGGGAAAGGAGAAAACAAAACAGTTAGCAAACAAATCACAGGATGGGAAGTCATGAAGGGTGGGAAGTGTCTCTCTCAGCCTCAAAGACCAAGCAGGATTTGTTTTCTCTACTTCAGCTGCAAATGACTAACTCCCCAAAGTGAAGTGACTGCAGCAGTGAAGCTCAGGCCATGCCATTTGCTGCCCTATCTTCTCTGACTGCTTTTGAAGTTTATCAGCAGTCAGTAAAATGAAGATCAGAGGTCCTCAGTTACACCCTCCTGCAGCTTCTTCCTCCTCCGCCCAACAAGGAAGATAAACAGATCCTGTCTGCTTTGACAGGAAATGCAGAGACTTGTTTCTTCTTTGTAAGAATATGTCAGAGAACATGGACTCATAAAGGCTAACTGCAAAGAACAGAAGAGTACCCATTTGGTTCCATTATTAATCCCTTTGGCTTCACTAAAGGGATTAAGGAAGTAAGGAAGCCTCTTGGAGGGGACATCATGGGCTGCTATACCCAACTTTATTGGCAGTAGGAAGAAGTATTCTAGTCATCTCCTCATATCCCAGCCTATTCACACACTTGAAAGATTGGGAAGAACTCAACTAGAAATCAACTTTCCACTGCTGCTTTGCCCTGAGAGATGTTAGTGGTGTGTTAAAGGGACAAGAAGAGGAGAGATGAAAAGTCAGAGCTGCAAAACAAAATCTCAGGCAAATTAGCAATGGGGAAGACCTGAACCCAGACTATGTGAAGAGTGGCAACCATCAGAAGTGAATTTTCAGCTTCCAAATAAGTAAAGGAGACTCCTTTAAGAAGTGAAGACAAATTTTATCTACAAGCTTATAGAATCTTAATACTGCTTTGTGTTCACTGAGAAAACAATCACAGTGCTCTCTACACACATACAAGCTGCTCAAACAAGTGGAGAACTCTACTATGAGAATCCAAACACCTTCTAGTTTTAGGGTGATTTATTTTGTTGTTTTGCTTTAGGTGTTTGCTTTTCTTTCAGCACCAGAATCAGTTTTCTGTTTCTAATATTTCAATTGAATGTTTTGTGGGTTAGACCTGAGCAGAATTTTTTCCTTTCCTGTTCTAGCTTCAGTCCAAAGAATGGTAGAGATTCAAGCAAGACTGAAAAGCAATTTTTTACCTCTAAAATATACTTTAATGCCTTTCCAGTAATATCAGCTGCACTGCTTTAATTTTAAATTAATTTCCAAGCTAACAAAATTGTTACAACTGTAAGAAATCCACATGGCCACTTCTACTGTATTTTAAACCAGGCTTAATTCAGTGGAAATTAACCTAACCTGGTTTTGATCAAGTGTAGTAAGTAGCATCACTACCCTTTGCTTAGGTTTTTCCCCAAAGGCAACTTGTCTGATGGAAATGGGCACAGAAACTGTTCTTATCATCATTTTCAAACACAAGAACTCCCAAAAATCCAAGTGACTTCCAGTTCATCTCTATTTTGATCTGAAAGTCTTCCCTTGCACTTGAATCAAGCTCCCTCAACCACAGAGGGTAAGACAGCAGAAGCTTTCTGCTAGAACCACAACCCCCCCAGCAGTTCATGAAAGAGCAGTTAAATATTCTATTCATGCACATATTTAGGATCCCTTCTCAAATATGCACAACTAGAGAATTCCTCTTAAAGGAAAAAAGGTTTTATTGGCCTGATCCATGACAAAACCAGGAGGACTACTCCAGTTCTCTATGTAAAGCTAAAGGCTTTATAGCCCTGTTAATTGTATCTTTTACTTGTGAGGAGCGTCAAGCATGCATCGCACTAAGACTCATTCAAAGATACAGGTATTTGGATATAAAGTTCTATTTATCAAATGTTCTGTTTTAAAGAAAAATCAGTAAATGAGATATTTTCTAGTTCAGCTAGAACACATTTCTGGATTTCAGAGCATTATGAAGAATAAAAAAGTGTGAGCAAAGCATGTTCTTACCTTGCTGCCTGCACAGCGCTTAACTGTATACCCTGGTTGTCACTTGAAGCGTTCTAAAACAAGAGAGGATTTAGACTCTGTACATTTGTCACCATAACAAAGAATGTTAAAACAATTAAATTTTTTTTTTACCTGTACTATTGCCTCCAAAGAAGTATTTTGCTGAGGGAAAAAAAAAAAAAAGAAGACAAAAGCAGTTAGCAATCAGAAATAAAAAGGACATAAAAAGCCATGCTGGAGAGTTAGTTCTTACCACTCTGAAGTCGCCATCGATATCAGAATCTTCACAGATATCTTCATGGGGAACATTTCTCCTCTTTAGAAGATGCTCATCTCTTTTGTTCTTAAAGAAAAGGATTTAATACTTTTAAAACCTTGCTTTAGGAGTGGGGGGTTAAGCAATGAACAGAAGCTTCTGTTTCAAACAAGCACCGTAAGCACGCTTTCATTGCTACTGTTAACATTCTCAGCCTTGAAGAAGCTGGGAATGGCTGCACAGAGCAGCATACTCTGGGAATCTCTTCTTCCCAGAAACATTTATCCACGGCACTGACTACTTTTGCTAGAGGTTTCATGTGCACACATCCATCATCACTGATGCTACAATCTATTTGTCATCATTCAGAGCAAGACAAGGTGATTCCCAGAGGCCAGTTTACTTTTCATCCCAGAAAGAAAATAACTCAAGTTATGATTGCTATTTTATCTCTCAAGAGGCAGTTCTGCAGCTCTCTTCCACTCTTACTTGGGTGCTGAACTGCTGTTTTGAGTGAAAGAAGAGCTTTTTGTCTATAGATTAGCAGGAGTATCTGTTTTTTCAAAGCAGAACCCATGCTTTGTATAAGTTTTTTACAACTAGAAACCTAGCTGGAGAAGCAAGAATTATTCCCTCCAACTACAAGTAAAATTCTGGGTTTCTCTAGGACAAAAATCAGGGAATTTCTAGTACCAGGTATGGTAGCTTTAGAACTTATAGAATCATAAAATGGTTTAGGTTGGAAGGGACCTCAAAGATCATCCAGTTCCAAACCCTCCAGTATAGGCAGGGACACCTCCCACTAGAAAAGGTCACTCAAGGCCTCATCCAACCTGGCCTTGAACACCTCTAGGGAGGGAGCAGCCACAACCTTCCTGGGCAACCTGTGCCAGTGTCTCTCCACCTTCACTGTAAAGAACTTCTTCCCAATATCCAGTTTCAATCTCTCCTCTGCCAGTTTAAACCCATTATAATTTATGCTGTCATTACTTGTTTCTAAACCAGAGTATCTTGACAGACTTAAAGGCAGAGATGCATTTGGTGGACTACAAAACACAGAACACTATTTCATTATTTTTTAATCCTCCAACTAAACCCTCTTCAATTTTACTGGAATACCAACACAGCCAAATCCTATTTGGTAAACAAAAATGCTGAAATTCTCTCACCTTTCTCAGCTCCACAACAACTTCATTTCTTTGTCTTCTCATAGTCTGAAAAGAATCGAGATCAAAGCACATTAGGTTCTGAATCAAAACCAAGTAATTTAAAAAGTTCTTGCACGACTTATTTCAAGTTCCTGCACTTTAAATCATACTTGCACAAAGGAGATTTCATTTTCGTTATAAAAGTGGAAATCCAAAAGGGAATAGAGGTAACTGCATTGTTTCTGTCTGGATTATTTCACTGTAGTCTCCTAGGCCTTCATGATGAAGAAAAATGGATATATGGAATTGGGGAATCAGAGAATGGTTGGAGTTGAAAATATCTTTACAGATATCCCTGTTGGGGATATCCCCAACTAGAATAGGTTGCTCACAACCCCAGACAACTTGATCTGCAATGGTTCCAGGGATGGAGCTCCTACCACCTCTCTGGGCAACCTCAATCTCTCACCACACTCAGCATCAGAAGTTTCTCCCTTCTCTCCAGTCTCAATCTGCAGTTCAAACCATCCCCTCCTTGTCCTGTCACAACAGTCCCTGCTCAAAGTCTGTCCTCAGCTTTCTTCTTGGCTTCTTTCATCACTGAAAGGCCACCAGCCCTTCTCCAGGCTGAACAAGCCCAGCTCTCTCAGCCCTTGAATCATTTCTATGACCTCCTTCAGCTCCATTCCTGCCCTCATTGCACTGAGGGGTCCAGAGCTGACACAGCACTCCAGGAATGAAGAAATCTCTTTTAACAGCGCTGAAAGAAGCTGTGCATAAAACAGCACCAAAAACTTTATAAACCACCACAGCAAACCAACAATATAGTAAGTTTGCCCCAACACTCATAACCTTGGCTTGATTCAAAGTTTTTCATTAGGAACTGCATCTCTTTCTTACTCAGAGCAGTGGGGTGAATCAGGAGACTCCCCAGGCAGAGACACTTGACTGCTAGACCTGTTACTATGGGGTAACCATCACCACACAGCCATGGTGAGAAACAGAGCCTGCAAAGCACAACTGCTAACGCACAAAGAACTTACAGTAATCACTTTTTTGTCAGAATAAACAGATCAGAACACCACTAGGCCCTTTTCTGAATGGTTCCTATCAAGTTTCTCATCTAAGTGTAGCACCAACAGACAGAAAAAGTGAACTCTCCCTCATCCAAACCTCCAAAATGCTGCTTTTCTCTCCCAGATATTAGACTAAAATCACATATTTCACACGTTTCTATTACTTGATGAAACAGCAGTAGCTCTGTGCCCTGTGGAATGGCTCTATGAAGTTCAAATTAAGAGGCCTTGTGAGCAGAACTGTTACAAAAATACCATTTATAAGAGAAAACCACATAAACCTGCTGGCACTGTACTAACAGAGAGGGGTTGTTTTTTTTTCTGGTCATTTTCTCTACATTGAGACTATTCAAGGAAAGAAACCAATTGTAAATATACAGAAATAGGTTAACTGCTACAAAGTGAAAACAGGAAAAAAAAAATCAATGTATAGAATAAAATCACTACAGACTAAGTGGACTTTCCAGTGAATGAGAAGAACGAAACTGAAAAGAATTGCATTTTAGTTGTGATTTAACCATTCACAAGCCCAGCAAAAGCTTGAAATCCTGGAGTATAATGGACTAGCAGAGAATACAAGGAAAATGAACAGCTCCAGGAGCTTCTGAGCAGCGGTAAGAAGCAGCTCTGAAGATAAGGATTAAAAGCTTGACTGTCAGGAGCATAATTATTTTTATCAAAAGGAATGTGCATTTCATCAGAATTGAATTTCCAGCTCTGAGCGAGACAGTTACGTTCTCAGGAGTTACAAGGGGAAAAAAAAAAAGCAGGAAAGGATGTGAGTGGAAAAGAAAGGATGGTTCCCCACTGCTCTGGAGGTAGAACTTCTCATTCCTTGAGGACCAAAATACAGCTCATCATGAGGAACACAGAGAGGAGGGGAAAACCCAACACCCCCACACCATAGCTTGCCACACATAAGCATGCCTAATGCAGCTGCAGCACCTGGAATGACCAGATAAGAGCCATCATAACTACAAACTGGCCCCCACTATGTTTTCAGGAAAGATCTGCAGCTTTCAAGAATGTTCATTCAATTGGTCAATCAAGTTTTAAATAGCTGAAACTATCAGAGCTTATATTGTGAGTTTTAAACCTAGAAAAAGTCAGAGTGTGTCTAGCAAATCAAGGGAGGTTCTCTGCCCACTCTACTCTGCCCTAGTGAGGCCCCACATGGAATACTGCATCCAGTTCTGGGCTCTCCAGTTGAAGAGGGACAGAGATCTACTGGATGCAGTCCAAGGGAGCACTACAAGGATGCTGAAGGGATGGCAGCACTGCCTGATGAGAAAAGGCTGAGAGCCTTGGGGCTGTTCAGTCTGAAGAGGGGAAGGCTGAGAGGGGATCTGGTCAATGTCTATAAATACCTGAGGGCTGTGGGTCAGGAAGGAAGGGACAGGGACAGCCTCTGCTCACTTGTGACAAGGGGTAATGGATGGAAATTGCATCACAGGAAGTTCCACCTCAACATGAGGAAGAACTTCTTGATTGTAAGGGTCCCAGAGCAATGGCACAGGCTGCCCAGAAAGGTCATGGAGTCTCCTTCTCTGGAGACTTTTCAGCCATGTCTGCTCTGACAGAGGGGTTGGACCCAAAGATCTCCCTTCCAACCCCTAACATCCTGTGAGGCCAACAACTAAAAACACAGTATGCCGATAAACTTCATTCCAGAGCTAGGGATTTGCTTTCTAAAGCTAAATGAGCTTTTCAAATACATTCAGAAGTTCTCAAATGATAATGAGAATCTGTTTAAAAGCCATGGAGAGGTAGTGCTGAGTGCTATAGTTTTGTGGTGACCTGGCAGTGTTGGGTTAATTGTTGGACTGGATGATCTTAAGGTCTCTTCCAATCAAAATGATTCTCTGATCTCGAAGGTGTAATCTCTAAAGTCAGGGGAACTAAACCACATACCCTAACAATGAATCTTTATTAGTCCTCTTCTAGTCCATTAAGTATTCTCTGAATTAACATAATACCTGGCTGAAAAATCCAGAAAATGACGAAAATCTCTGGTAAGGAGACTGCAGAATTGTACCAAGCCCCTGATGGTCTCACAAAAATCCAGAAAATGAGGAAAATCTCTAGTAAGGAGACTGCAGAATTGTACCAAGCCCCTGAAGATCACAAGACTTAATTAAAGCCTTTCTAATCCATAATTGTTACTACCAGCTAACAAAATAAGCATACCTATGGAAAAGCTGTACTTGAGGAACGAGTCTTCTCACCAGACTTCAATGCTGATATTGCTGGCCACAGAAAAGCTGTTGCCAACCAAGGACAACATCCAATGTGCATCTTCAAGGAGCAGAAAGCTGAATTGGTAGAACACCAGCTATAAAATATGCCTTAGAGCCTAACACTAACTACAAGAGGTTATCAAGAGGTAAAGATATCAAGAAGTAATAATTATAACTACTAAGTGAGCCCAACAGGAGATTTATTCCAGCTCAGGTGCTAACTAACACCTCCAAAGCAAGCACATCTGCACGTGTTTGACAGATATGGGGAGGAATGAGACCAAAAATGAATATGCCAAGGAAAACAACAAAAAAAAGCAACCTCAATTGTTTCTTTACTTAAAAAAAAAAATATTATGTGCAGTTGAGCAGACATGAAATAAATCCTGAGAGTCTATCAACTCTCTGTTGGAACATGAATAATGTTCTCCCTCCAGGCAAAGGTGACAAGCCCTTAGTTTTGCTTCTGAGTGGGACCTGCACACCTTGGGCTCAGGAAAGCCTTCAACCAATGAAGTCATTCTTAAGGCAAATTTACCAAAATAGGGATCCACTAAAATAATTTTCTGTGTAAACAAGTAGCTGGTTGGACAAACTACTTATTACTGGTTAACCTTTCACTGCTTTTCCTCCTAGGAAGAGAAAAAGCACAACAAATAAGAACTGAAGTTAGCTCTGCCAAGGAGCTCCACAGCAGCCTCATCTCAGCCTAGAAACAGAAGAGTCTGGAGAAACTCAAAGGACAGCAGACTCAAGATCAGCTTGTGCTGTCTGTTAGAGAACAGCTCCGAGGGCAGAAACTGAGGTTGTAAAGTCAGAGTTTGCCTTCTGTTCTAAGATTTCAATGGATTGTCAGACTTCTCAGCTTGCACCAACACAACTGTGAGCAGGAAAGCAATCTCAAACCAAGTTTCTAGACCCAGAATTCTTGGTCCTTGGCTGGCAAGTGCTCCAATTCTAAAGCATGCAGTGCTTCAGGATGAACTCACATGGCTCCTTCAGTCACTGGATCCTCTTCTCCTTTTGCTACACTGAAAATCAAATGATTAAGTCTATTTCTGTCAGCCTATGATTGCTACCCCTCCATCCTCCTTTTCCCAATTATATTTAGCTGAAGTTTTAGCAGAAGGGCTATTTTCTGACCATTAGTCATTACTGAGCCCTTCAGCTCATCATTAAAATCTTGTGTTAGCTGATGCCTGCAAGATCCTGATATATTCTAGGCTTTTTCAAAGTCCAGAAAAAAAAGACATGTTCTAAGCTCAGCACTCAGAACAGCTCACTCTTTCTGAGCACTCACATATACCTGGAGCTTGGGCTCAGCTGATGCATTCTGAGTCCTCTTCCACTCCTTCCTCTGAACATTGCTCCTCAAACTCAGGAGCACGTGGCCTGCTTTACTGCTCTACTTCACTCAAGCAGCCCTGTTTATACAACTCCAACAGGAAGGTCTGACAAACAACAATGGAAGTTGGCTTCTGAAGGCACCTTGTTTCTGTTGTGGAAACGTTAAGGGCAACAGTTATTTTAGAGCTGAGCTGCTTGAACCATCTCTCCTTCCTACAAAGTTAGAACTTCGCACCAACCTGGGTCTGTAACTCAAAACACACATCAGAAACTAAAGGTAGTCAATGGAGGTGTGCAGATGTCTAGAAACAGACCACTTAGCTCCAAAAGTTTTTGTGAATAACATTCTAAACTGTTTTCTTTTTAAAGTACCACATAATATGGCCCTACTCACAACTGCTTACTCACTGGCTACTCTGCAGACCACGGCTGAAGACAGGTGTACAACCCAGAGCATCCAGTGCAGCAACAGCTAAGAAATTTTGACTCATCTTTCACAGGCCTAGAAGGCATTGAGCTCCAAAACATGGGAAAGAGCCTTCAGAGACACATGCACATTCATATTTAGATTTGATAAAACCCCATGTGCTTCACTTTCAGTTTAATTAATGTGTCCAGAGAAGGACAATGAAGTTGATGAAGCATCTGGAGAACAGGTCTGCTGAGGGGCAAAAGAGGGAGCTGAGGTTGTTCAGCCTAGAGAGAAGGATGAAGGGAGATTTTCTGGTTCTCTACAGCTCTGTGATAGGAACTAAGAGCCAGGTGGAGGCTGGTCTCTTCCAAGAATCAAGTGACTGGATGAGACAAAACAGCCTCAAATTGGCACCAGAGGAGGGTTAGGTTGGATGTGAGGAACAATTTATTCTCCAAAAGGGCTGTCAAGGCCTGGCCCAGGCTGCCCAGAGCAGTGCTGGAGTCCCCATCCCTAGAGGGGTTTTAAAGCTATGGAGATTTAGTGCTCAAGGACATGGTTTAGTGGTGACCTGGCACTGTGGGGTTAACAGTTGCACTCAAGTCTTGAAGTCTTTTCCAACCTTAATGATTCTACATGACTTGGATCCTTCTCTATGCATTATTTCCTTTCTATGCTAATCCTGGCTCATTTGCAAAGTGGAGCAATGAAGCCTACTCTCAAGATCACTGATGAAAACACTAAGGGATTTCACAGCCAACACTATCTCAACAAGGTAGCACCAGAAAAGAGATCTCAGCAAGTATTCCTTCAGAATTATAATGGGACTCTCAGTTACAAACAAATAACTAAAAATCAATATGACATTGCCCATACTGTCAATGTAGCTTCTCCCACAGAAGCTGTGCATGTCAAATAAAATCCCTTTCACAAACAAGTATCTCAGCCTGATCTTTAAATGACAAAATGTATGAGCTTCACCATGGAACTACAAGTCAGCTCACAGGTACATATTTTGAACTAAGTCAGTGAGTGAAATCCCTGCTCTTTGTCCATCTGTAACTCAAATCCCATGCAAACCGTTCTGTGTGAAAAGCTTCTGTGATATCCAGTATGTCCCAGAGCATTCCTTCAACCTCCTGGAGCTTCCTTGGTGTTCTCAAACACACTGTTAGTATTAGAGGTGCAGGAAACACCAGTGACAGCATCAATTTTAAAGAACCTATGTTCAATGGCTACTCCAAAATCAGTTTTGATGTAGCCTGCATGATATATGTTCATCATTTCACATCATGTGCCTCTCAGCAGAAATAACCTCTGAAACTTCTCCTCTGCTCGCACTATTAAAGCAATTCTTAATCTCTCACACAGTAAGGCAGGCAAGTCAGGGAAGAAGGTCAACAGAAATTCATCAGTTGGAGAGATAGAATATGCATGGGATTTTAGTTCAAGTCAATACCTCTAAAACCAGTCAAATTTGAGTGCTGTAGCAGGCCAACAACCACTAACAGAAAATAAGATATTCCATCAGTTGGTAAAACAAAGTGAAGCAAACAGAAATCCCCTCCTCAAACATCCCAGACTTTACTTAAGACCCATAAAATGCAATTACTCAAAATCAAACTGTTCATAAAAGTGTCTACCAATGGCACAGTGAAGAGTTTGCACTTATCTTGGCCTTTTTACAGTAAAGATCTAGTTTTTGGTTTCAAGGTTTATGGTGCTGCAACAACAAAAATAAACATTGGAAAGAAAGTTTGGGCTCATCACTACCATATCCACAAAAAACAGGAAAAAAACCAAACAAACCCAGCTTATCCTTTCTTCTTCAGGAAGAAAAAAGCCCAAATGGAACCTGTTCCTCACAGTAAACACAAGATGATAAAAGTTACCTACTAGGAAAGCTAGTTAAATACTTTGCATAATTCTGTGTAAGAATTTTAATTAAGATTTTGGATTTGGATGTTAAAATGCTGTGATTTCTGCAGCTCTGCAAGATTAGCTCCTTTCTGTGCTCTACCAAAAATACTTTCCCCACACATACAGCTCTAACAGCTCTTAAATCTTGGAAGACCTTAACAGAATGCTGCACTGACTAGACTAGAAATTTTCAGCACTACAAAAAAGCAGCATTCTGGGTAGTATTTGCTACAAATTACTGCTCTCACAGTATAATAAACTTAATACCAGAAGAGTTTGTGCTATTTCTTTAAGCAGTGCTCTAAGAGAGGGGGAAAAAAGAAACAGCAACAAAAAAAGGGCCAAGGCAGTGTTTTGTCTATTTGGTCACAATGAATCCTTCTATTCCCAGCATCATCACCAATCTGTCATCTTGAAACACATGGCTGCAATTGTTTACATCACAACATGTCCATGCATGTATGTTTACTCAAGAGTTAAGCATATGAAGGAATTTTGCTAAGCATCTTATGTAAAACAGATCTCTGTGTGCAGTTGGTTTGTCTTTCCCTTCCCCCTCAACCCTTTTCAAGGCTGAAATTTGCATTTTTAGAAGCACGTTGATATCGGCTGGGAAATTAAAGTCCAGCTTCAATTCATTAAGCATCCAAAAAAGCTAAACATCTGCTTAGCACTTAAGAGAAGCTGCAAGAAATTGTGTTTTTAAAGATACAGAGTAGCTTCCTAGAAAGGAAGTACAACCTGACAGCACCTGAAAGCAGTGTAACTGTTGATGGACCGATCTAAGTAACATGGAATCATGTAACATTGAGTTGCACCAGGGCAACAACTCTTCGCAGCCTCCAAATTATCTATTAATTTAGGATTTACCCAAACTGGAGCAATTTATTATTTGTCTGGAAGTAAAACGTCATGGGAAAGAGAAAAAGATCATGGTTTCGTCGAAGAAATCAACAGCTAAATGCGCAATTTCAGCAGAGATAAAAAAGGGGGAGGAGGAAAGCAGATAAAGATCAGAAGTTGGCTTCCTATGTGAAGTAGTTACCTTTCTGCTCAAAGCAGTCAAGAACTAATCCAAAACTAGCAACTGTTGCTCCCAGAGAACTCTTGGCTAAAAGTGGACATTACCAACACCTCTCATACTAAGGAAAAAAAGTGTTAACAAGCAGGATTACAGCCATAAGCCTGAGGTGATGTATGAAAAGTAGCCATCCACTGGAGTTATTTTAGGTACTAAGTATATGCCCCAGGATTCGCTGGATAAATGTCAGTATCTACCAGTTTAACACGGCCTAGCCGTGGGTTTTCACTATGTAAGAGGCCATTTAAGTGCACCAGCAACTTCGGCACACACCGAAGAGATTAAACTCTTCTCGATATACACACACGTGTTTGCTCGCACGTGTTCATCTTGAACCTTCCCTATTTTAGCTGACTTACCTCAAAACTCAGTATAAAATAACCAAAAGAGAGAAAACAGGTGAATTCCAACCCCTATTTATCTTGGGTTTTGCTACAATGCCACAGCCTTTATTCTCTTCGGCGAGAATAAAACTCCACAAAACCAAATTAACATTTAAGGCAAGCAGCTACTAACAAAGCTAACAACCCCGTCAGTAAACAGAGCAATCACCACAGTAATTATTTCCACTTCCAACATTTTTGGCATCGCCAGACACTGTGGATAACTGAGTAATGAATTGTTTTGTCGAGATATTTGGACAAGTTTAAAAAAAAAAATAAAATAAACAAAAATCGAGGCGTTAATGACTTCTGAATTACCCAAATGGGAAACTTGGCAGATGTTTTAATGAGTGACAACACGAAGACATCTTTTACTTTAGAAGAAATACTGCACAATTGTCTTCATGTAAAAGATTAGGACATTATGCTAAACACGAGGGTATATATTGAGGCCAGTGAAAAAGAGAAATGAGAATGCCAAGAGTTCAATTTTGGATGAGAATCCTGCACTGACAGCATTACGATGCAGGGGATTCCCCAATCAGCACTCCTGACTAAGCGTTACCGGTGAAGATTGATACCTGATTTTACAGTGCGAATATTTACTAATGTACTAATTACCTTCTCTGCTGTGTTTCTGCACCTTCTCAGTTCAAATAAATGCATGCAGCAATGCAGCCAGCAAAAAGTTTAGAGGCTCTATAGACTGCGAGCCGCCAACTGTTTCAACACCCAACTAACTGGGCAGTGAAACAGCAACATGAAAGCAAAGCGTTTGGCGTTTAAAATAACTACCTTTACTACAAAGCGCAAGCAGTAATTCCTTTATTCACTTGGGCATCTTAGAGAGACACACAGAAGCACACGCAGCTGGGCCCTAATCCTTGACTCAGGCTTTTAGGGGCTACTCAGCGCAAAGAGTGATCATTAAAGAACAAGAAACGAAGGCAGCGCCGCACGGAAACACGATTGCTGGCCTAGCCGGTAAGGCCCCGAGGCAACACCTCCACCAGCGAGGGACTGGACCGAACCCCACCAGTTCAGCACCTTGAACGCGAGGCCGCTGTCAGCCTGCCCCGAGAGAAAGCCAGCACGGACGCTCCCGGGCTGGCGGAGAGGGTGTAGGGACCCCGCCGGGGCGGCGCTGCGGGGCCGGACGGGTAGCGGAGGCTGTTGCCCCCCTTCAGCCGCGGCGCTCCCGCCTCCGCGCGGCGCCCAACGGCCTAGCCGCGCCCGGCCCCACAGCGCGGCCTCCCCCTTCTTCCTGGCTTCCCTTCCCTTGCTGGGCGGCGGGGAGCGGCTCTCCCGCCTCTCGGCGGGGCGGGCAGTGCAGGCCGCGGCCCCGCCGCGGGCCCCTCGCCGGTGGATTAGGAAAGACGCCACACGGCGGTGGCGGCGGCCCCCCTCCCGCCGCCATGGCCGGCCGGCCCCTCCCGCCAGGCGCCGCGCCGTTTACCTCCAGGTCGCGGCCTTTGTTCTTGAAGTTCTTCAGCCGCTGGTTGTCCAGTTTCTCGTTGTCGGCCATGGCGGGAGGGGGAGGCGGGAGGGGAAGGTGGAAGAGAGCGCGGCTCCTCCGCCTCCTCCCGGGCCCGTGCCCGTGCCCCTGCTCGAGCCCGCCGGGATCCCCCCCCACCCCGTTCCCGGCTCTGCTGCCGACCGCCGAACCCGCCGCCGCCTTCAAGGCCCGCCGGGCTGCGGCCCGCGTCGCCGAGCCGAGAAGCCGGTGAGAGGAGCGGTCGGTGCCGGGCCGCTTCGGGGCGGCGCTGCCCGCTGAGCCCCGGCTGCCGCCGGCCGAACGTGCCGGTAGCGAGGGAAAGCGCGAGCGGGGGAGGGGAGGGGGGAAAGAGGGGCAGCCTCGCTCTGGGCCGGCCGGCCGCGCCCGACGATTGGCTGTGGAGCCCGAGTCCAGCGACCAATAGGAGATAAGGGAGGCAGAGTGGGAAGGGGGGAAGCTGCGCGGGGCCGTGACGCGCATTGTGACGTAGCGCGGGGCAGGGGAGGGGGGCGGTGGCTTCGGGCGCTTTCGGCAGCTTCCCCTTAGCCACCGCCGCCATCTTGGATTTTGCCGGGCGTGGGGGGAGGAGCGGCGAGCGACTGTGTCCTCCCCGTCCTCGTCGACGGCCGTGCCCGCCAGTGCCAGCTTGCCTCCACTGTTGTCGTACCCGAAAACGCACCCTTTTGCCAGACGCACGCATTTCCCAGCCGAAAGTCCACAACCGCTTCCCTTGGCGCCGCTCGACTTTGCGTTCGCTGCCCTCAGGACACTGGAGACATCGCCTACCCCTATAATGACGGCGCTTTAATGACAGTTTAAAGAAAAAAAAACCCTAATTAAAACAAACAAAACTATTCCAGTTTTGGCCCCAGGGCAGCCGGAAGGGGGTAGCCGGGATGCGCTGGGGCAGCGCGGGTAGGACGTTGGCTGCTTGCCGAGGCACCTGAGGGGAGAGGGGCAGCGATAGCAACCTCCGAAGTTTCATTAGAAGTACTTGGTGAAGACTGAGCAAAAGGAGCCACTGTAGCCGTCACGTGTGGCACGACCCAGATTTTAATCCGAACAGCTTTCCTTTACCTGACTTTGGCCATAAATACAACTGATTTGGGGCTGTTTAGTTTGAAAAAGAGGAGGCTGAGAGGAGACCTCAATGCTGTCTACAACTACCTGAAGAGACACTGTGGAGAGGTTGCTGCAGGTCTCTGTTCACAGGTAATTTGAGACAGAACAAAGGGGAAAGGCTTTCAAGCTGCCACTGGGTAAGTTTAGATTGGACATTAGGAAAAAGTTTTTCACAGAGAGAGTGGTCAGGGAGTGGACCTGTACCTCTCCGTGAGAAAGTGCCCCGGTGCCCAGGGAGGTGGTGGACTCACCAGCTCAGGATGTGTTGAAGGGTGGTTTGGATGCCGTGCTAAGGGCTGTGGTTTAAGGCGAGGCTTGCAGAGTAGGATTCTAGCTTGGACTCGGTGTTGCTGAGGGGCTTTGCCAGCCTGGATGTTCCTGTGGTTCTGTGATTTTGGAAAGCAAATGAAGCCGGGCACAGGATAGGGCAGCAGGTGTTTGGGCAGCCTCTCTGCAGACATGTCTGAGATCTCCTCACAGAGAGGTCCAAAGCAGGTTGCTGTCATCATTTTGGCCTCTGCCACTGCAGAAATTTTTGCCGGCCGATGTCTTACCGGTTTGACGATGACAGTGGGGGTGGATTTTGGCCGGTAATGACTGCTGTAACCCGCTGTCAGGTGATGCAGGTGGACCCTGTTTCCAAACTAATGAGGAGCTTTCACCAGATAGGCTTCTCATGTTTGAGTATAGTCATCAGTGTTAATGTCTGTAAACTCCCTGCTGGGACTTAAAAACTTGCTTACAGGCTGCTTTATGAGGAGCAACATCACCTGTGTGTTATGCAAACTGCGCGAAGCCGCACAGAGCCATTCCTGAATTTGCACTGAATGTACCAGCAAAGGGAGTGACACCATGAAAATTCCACAGCTCTGCTTGGTTTGGACATAAACTCAGACATCTCCTTCAGACCAGCTGCTGTGGCTACCAGAGTATGCCCTCTGTGCAAGGTTCTGCACTTTGGCCACAACAACAGGCTACAGGGTGGGGACAGTGGCTGGAGAGCAGCCAGGCAGAGAAGGACCTGGGGGTACTGGTTGACAGCTAAACATGAGCTAGCAGTGTGCACAGGTGGCCAAGAAGGCAAATAGCATCCTGGCCTATATCAGGAACAGTGTGGCCAGCAGGACCAGGGCAGTCTTTCTGCTCCTGTACTCAGCATTGGTTAGGCCACACCTTGAGTGCTGTGTCCAGTTTTGGGCTCCTCAATTTAAGAAAGATGTTGAGGTGCTGGAATGTGTCCAGAGAAGGGCAGCAAGGCTGGTGAGGGGGCTGGAGCACAGCCCTGTGAGGAGACACTGAAGGAGCTGGGGGTGTTTAGCCTGGAGAAGAGGAGGCTCAGGGCAGACCTCATTGCTGTCTACAACTACCTGAAAGGAGGTTGTGTCCAGGTGGGGTTGGTCTCTTCTCCCAGGCACCCAGGGTCTCAACAAGAGGATACAGCCTCAAGCTGTGCCAGGGCAGGTTTAGGCTGGTTGCTAGGAAGAAGTTCTTCCCAGAGAGAGTGATTGGCATTGGAATAGGCTGCCCAGGGAGGTGATGGAGTCACCATCCCTGGAGGTGTTTAAAAAGAAGCTGGATGAGGCACTTAGTGCCATGATTTAGTTAATTAGAAGGTGTTAGGTCATGGGTTGGACTCGATGATCTTGAAGATTTTTTCCAATCTGATTGATTCTGATTCTGTGTTCTGGTCAATCCTAACTCTCAAAAGTTCTTTATGAGGAACTCACATCTGATAAATCATTGCCTCTTGAAGGTGAATTTTTGGGAATACAGAAGGAATCTCTGACTTGTACAGGTTTTGTGTGATGCAGGGGATTAGGCTAGAGAAGGTGGAGATATCAAAATTTGCCAAGAAAACAAAATAGTTTGTTCACAAAACAACTAGTCTCTTTTTCTGCCCCAAATTCACTGTGACGTTTGGAACTTGTTAGGAAAAGATGCTCACAGTAAGACCTGCTCCTTCCTGTCTGCCAGAATATTGGGGAGGGGGGGGAGGAGTTGCTATCCAAACTGTTCAAAACAATTAGGTTAATTTCAATTGAAATGTGATAAAGACTATTGAAATAAATAATCAGACATGCCTGAAGAGCAAAGGGGTTGTTATATTTGTTCTTGCTTCTGTAGTTTGATCTGGAAAATAGTACCTCTGTGTGTCACTAAAAGCACTCACTGGAATGCACACTGCCCTGATCCTGCATAATCATTTGGCCTCATAATGACTGTAAAATGAAGTCAGGGGTTGTGGGGATTCCCCTCTATTAAGCCCTGTGTGTTGATAGAGCTCATTTCAGCAGCAGCAGTGTGATTTTCCATGGCACTTGTTGAGAAAAGTAAAAGCTGTACTGGGAAATGCAATCTCCTAAGTGTGCAAACCAAGTGAGTGACTTAGGGAGGTCAGAAGAGAGAGGTTGATTTGGTTACAAACACCAGTAGAGATTAGAGCTGCCCTGCTAGAAAGCAGCTCCATGGAGAAAGCTCTTGGGCAGCAAGTTGTGCATGGGCAGCAATGTGCCCTTGTGGCCAAGAGAGCCAATGGCATCCTGTGGAGAGGACATCAGGAAAAGTGTGTCCAGCAGGGCTAGGGAGGTTCTTCTCCCCATCTGTTCTGCCCCAGTGAGAGCACACCTGGAATACTGTGTCCAGTTTTGGGCTCCCCACTTCAAGAGAGACAGGGACCTGCTGGGGAAGGTAGAGAGCCACAAGAATGACTGGGGGTCTTAAGCATCTCCCCTGTGGACAGAGATTGAGAGGCCTGGGGCTGTTTAGTCTGGAGAGGAGATCTGATCAATGTATACAAATATCTGAGGGGTGGGTGTCAAGTGGAGGGGGGCAATCTCTTTTGGGTGGTCAGCAACAATAAGCCAAGGAACAATGGGTACAAACAGGAACAGAGAAAGCTTCAGCATGAGGAGAAACTTCTTTACAGTGAAGAGTGATAGAGCCCTGGAGCAGGCTGCCCAGGGAGGTTGTGGAATCTCCTTCTCTGGAGGCTTTCTAAAACTCACCTGGATGCATTCCTGTGCAAACTACCCTGGGTGATCCTGCCTTAGCAGGGCACTGGACTTGATGATCTCTGGCGGTCCCTTCCTTGTGAAAACACGAGGCTGGTGATCTTTCAGACTATGACCTGCTCTGTGGTTTATCTCCAGCAGATTTCTCAGAGGGTGAGGTTCTGTTCT
This sequence comes from Tricholaema leucomelas, assembly GCA_013400475.1. NCBI lineage: Eukaryota > Metazoa > Chordata > Aves > Piciformes > Lybiidae > Tricholaema lacrymosa > Tricholaema leucomelas. The sequence goes on from WAAF01020464.1 coordinate 216,213, forward strand.
AGATAGAAAGAGTCCACATCAGGACTGAATGTGTTAGAAGTATGCCAGTAGGTATTGAGGCTACGATATTGAGGAGCAATCCTTGATATCAGTCCTGACTGGGGAATGATGAGATTGAGAGCAAGCCTGCAGAACAGGACTTACGGGTGCTGGTGGGTGAGAAGCTGGACAGGAGTCAGCAATGGGCACTGGCAATCCAGAAGGCTAATGGCAGCCTGGGCTGCATCCAAAGCAGCATGGCCAGAGATGCAGAGAGGGGATCCTGCCCCTCTGCTCAGCTCTGGGGAGACCTCACCTGTAGGGCTGTGGCCAGCTATGGAGACCCCAACACAAGAGAGACATGGACCTGATGGAGTGGGTCTAGATGAGGGCACAAAGATGATCAGAGGGCTGGAGAACCTATCCTGTGAAGACAGACTGAAATAATTTGGGCTGTTCAGCCTGGAGAAGAGAAGGCTTTCTCCTTTGAGAAAGGATTTTAGTGTCCTCGAGAAACATTTTTGCAGAATGCTTTAAGATTTTTTGGCCCCAATAAGATTTTCTTTGTGAATCAGCCTCTTAAAGCATAACAGGACTTGAGTTTGTTACATTCCTGACTATGGCTTTAGGTTTTAATTAGATCAAAATCTGGAGATCTTAAATCTTGAGATTTTGAGGGTTTAATAACTTTTTATGAAGACCAAACCCACAGAGTGTCAAAGACCTAATTCAGAAGTTTATGATCAGAAAGCCCATTCTGCTCCATCCCTGTTCTTTCCTTAGGTACCTTTCCCATGTCTTCTAAGCCAACAAACACATGCTCATCCTACCTTGACCACCTGCCTCTGTCACCACACGTAACTCTGACTGCTCACATCCCATGTGCTCTGGGAAGGATGGAAGCAGAAAGCCAGCACATTCTCCAGCAACCACAAGTGACTCAACCCCTTAACTAGTAACAATGACATTTTAATGAAGTCATCTCTCCAATGACCTTCCCCCTGTGTTCTTGGGAAAAGATTGACAGAGACAAGGGACTGAGCAATAATCCTGGCCTTTTATGAGTAACCATTTGAAAATAGCTGAGAATTACTTTGGAGCTGGCTACAAACCTCACTGCTGGAGCAGCTCTGCTGTGAGCACAGGCTGAGGGAGCTGGGGTTGTTCAGCATGGAGAAGAGAAGGCTCCAGGGGACCTTAGAGCTGCCTGCCAGTACCTGTAGGGATCCTGCAGGAAGGCTGCAGAGGGACTTTTGCTAAGGGTGTCTGAGACAGGCCAAGGGGGAACGATTTGGAGCTGAGGCAGAGCAGGGTTAGACTGGAGCTGAGGAAGAAGTTCTTTAGTGTGAGGGTGGTCAGGCACTGGCACAGGCTGCCCGGGGAGGCTGTGGCTGCCTGCTACCCGGGGGTATTGAAGGCCAGGTTCAAGGTCTTGAGCAATCAAGTTTAGTTGAGAGGTGTTCCTGCCAATGGCAGGGAGGTTGGGATAGATCTCTGAGGTCCCTTCCAACCTGAGCCATTCTGTGTTTCTATGATCATGATTCTCTGATTCACCAGATCTGTCAGACCCTTCTGGTGTGCATCATTTCCCCACTGTGTACCTCCACATGAAATGTCTTCATGTCTTCACTGTGACTAAATTATGTATGCATGGAGGAAGACTGTCCTGCAACAGTCTTTGATCAGCAGTTCTGATCTGGTATCATCTGAAGAATAATTTATAGTGTGACTTCAGTCAAGACATAACCAGAGATTAATCAAGTGCATTTTGTTTAACTGTGGTCTAATTCATCTGGTTAGCTCTCAGAGGAGCCATTACCAGGCTACCTTCATACTGCTTTGATTTCACCTCAGATCTGCTGTGCAAATTCCCCAAGATTTGGAAGAGCAACAGACCAGCTCCCCTCTGAATTGCTGATCTTGTGGCACTGGGCTGTCTATAAAAAAACAACCAAGTACTTCGATTCTAAAGTAGGTTCTCCTAGAGGGGAATGTTTTGGCCAAATTGAAGTGCCTACAATGCAAGAAATCATACACCTGATGCAAACCCTTTTGGCAGACAGCATTCAAATCATCACAGAATAAAGCTCTGCAGCTTCTTACACCTTTGCATATCTATTGGAATGGAAAATAAGAGTAAAACAAATAGGAGGATGTGAATTAGGTTCTAGTCACCTGCCAGTCCTTCAAGCAACAACAGGAAAGATACCAAGAGCTGCCTTAACCTCTCACTGACAAGTAGTTTTAAACTACTTGCTCCTGGCACCTGAACATAAAGTTAGAGTAGCTTGAGGTGGTTATACCTTGTGTAGGATAGAGTAGCTTGAGGTGGTTATACCTTGTGTAGGATTTGAACTGCCTGGTGATGTGCAGATGCTAGACAGGAGATGCCATTTGGCAAGGAGGAGTTTTTCTCCACAATACCAGTTTCCAGTTGATGTGAGGAGCAGATTTTGTCAAAGTTTTTGCTGTGTAGGCATCGTGCTCGGGCTCATGAAAACTCCAGCTTGCTGTGAAGCTGTGTCATAGGGAGGCCAATCTGACTTCAGAGATCATTTTTGGAAAAACAGGGGAAAAATAAATGCAGAATGTGTGTGTTTGAAATGGCTGTTAGCCACCATCCACAGAATCCCAGCGTGGTGGGGGCTGGAAGGGACCTCGGGAGATACCCAGTCCAACCCCACTGCTAAAGCAGGGCACCCACAGCAGCTTGCCAGGCAGCACAATGCCCAGGGGGTGTTTGGAATCTCTCCAGACAAGGAGACTCCACAACCTCTCTGGGCAGCTTACTCCAGGCCTCCAGCACCCTCACAACAAACAAGTTTCTCCTCCTGTTCAGATGGAACCTCCTGGCTTCTAGTTTGTACTCACTGCCCCTTATCTTGTCCCTGGCCCCAGCCTCTTGCCCTCCATAGCTCCTTTAGCTCTTGCTGAGCATCGATTGGATGCTCTCTGGGGCTGCTCTTCTCCAGGCTCAACAGCCCCAGGGCTCTCAGCCTTTGCTCCTCACAGAGCTGCTCCAGGCCTGTCAGCAACTTTCCAGCCTGCACTGTATTCTGTTCAGTAGTTTTGATTCTTTTATACTGAGCAGCCCAGAACTGGACCCAGGACTCCAGCTGTTGTCTCACTAGGGCAGAGCAGAGGAGGGGGAGAACCTCCCTTGACCTGCTTCTCACTGCTGTCCCTTCCTTGTGTGTACACAGATAGATAGATTTGGGTTATAAATACTTTACAGACATGGAACATATTTATCATTAGTCAACTTTCCACTCAATTATGAAATCAGAAAATGTGTCATTATCAGGTTCTCAAAAATCCCCTTCAAAGAGTAATGTATATTGATCTAAGACTTTTCACTCAGCTACTTTGCCCTAAGCACACATCTAGGTAAAATGAGTTACTGGAAATGGCTTTTCAGAACCAGCAAACCTCTCCCCCAGTACTGAAATTCTGTTAAGACACAAAATGTTATGTAAAGCTGAGAAGATTTGTGTTGCACGTAGCAAAACTCTCATTAATCCTGGGCTTTATCAAAATGAAATAGCTGGTATTAGCAAAAAAGCCAGCAGACTCCTGGACTGCTGGTAGGCTATTTCATGATAATCTTTCATCTGGTATGCAGACACAGCCATTGTGTCCATTTTAGAGCATCTCCAAGTCTGGAATTGCCTCCATTTTAGGGCTCAGCTCCAGCAGTTGCTCTATCACCTGACAACCCTTCTCCAGCAGAGAAGGGGATTGGGAAAAGGAGATAAAATCTGAAATGAAAATGGATTTAATGAAATAACAAATCTGACACCAGTGCCAGCATGAGGTAAATGAGAGAAAACTCAGCCCAGCCAAGGGACAGTAGCCACTCAACAGTCCTCAAGAGCAAGAGAGGAAGAGGACCAGGGTCAGGAGGAAGTCAGGCAAGATCAGAGCAGGAAAAGGAAGAAGAGCAGGGTCAGAAGGAGCTCAGGCAGAAGCAGAGCCAACAGGAAGCTCCATTCTCCTCAGCAACCTTCCCCTTTACACTGAGCATGACACTTCTGGTCTAGGATGCACCTGCAGCCAACTCCAGTCAGCTGTCATGGCTGACTCCAAACTACTCATGGCCTACAGCCCACGGCTGGCCTACAATTCTGTCCCAGGACAGAAATCCAGCAGCATTTGCTTGACAATCAGTAATACTTAGACTTGAACTGGGGTCTGCTGTGAATACTGCATCAGGTGAAAAGGACACAAAGAACTTGAACACAAATGGTAAGGATACAAAACTGAGCTTCACAGAACAGACACCTGATCTTCAAAGAGACATTATTACAAATAGTAACCTTCAGAAGACCCAATAAGATCAATCCAAGCACAGTACCAGGGTGTTCTTGGGCTCTGTTAAGCACCTCAAGTTCTTTTGCACCCCTTTTGACTTCTCCCTGCAGTGCTCTGCTGTAGCTCCTGCTCATGAACAGCCTTCTCTAGCAGGAGGAGGAACTGCTGGCAGAGGGAGCAGGCAGGTGGAGGCAAAATGATCCCAGAGAGAAGTCAGTGTGGGCCCCTCAGAAGGAGTTACTGCAAACCCCTCATGATGCAACAGGTCATAAGCAGCAGGTGCCACACATGCATCAGTGAGGCTGAGGAGACACTGGCATAGGTTGCCCCGGGAGATCATGGGTTCTCCCTCCCTGGAGGTGCTCAAGGCCAGGATGGATGAGGCCTTGGGCAACCTGGGCTAGTGGAAGGTGTCCCTGCCCATGGCAAGGGGTTACAAATGGATGATCCTAAAGGTCCTTTCCAAACCAAACCATGCTTTGAATCTGTCAATCTGTGAATCTGAATCTCAGACCTGCCTACTGAAGGAACAGCCACCAGAGGCTGTGTCAAGGGACAGAACTCCAAGACACACTGTTGCAGAAGAGCACATTGGACACCCCAAGTTCTCTGGGCATGCAGTGATTTAATAATGCAAAGACACATTTAAGGTCATAAAAGTGCTAAACTCTTTTCTAGGGGTAAATGGGAAAGGAAGCCGTGTTTGGAGGGGATTTTTGTTTGGTTTGAAGCTTATCAGACTCACCTCACTTGTTGCTGTTGCCTAAATACACACAAGTGAAAGCAAAAGAACCTAAATACACACAAGTGAAAGCAAAAGAAACAAAAAAGCCCAAACAAAACCAAGCCAGACAAAAACATTGTAGGAGCTACAATTTCTGGGACTTTGCCTTTCAGTATAGTGCTTGATTTCCCTTCAGCCTCCATATTTTCTCCTGCTGATTTCTCGTTTTGCCCATTTGAGATCTTTGAGCCTTGGTGTTATTTCTGTCTCAGAAAATGTCCACACAAATTTAAAACTCCTTCCTGAACAAAGGCTTCATCACCTGATCCTTAATTACTGCCTCAGATGTGCTTTGCCCCAGTGATATGACACTTTGTATTAAAGGCTGGAGACTGACTACCTGCAGCATCTCCAACAGATCCTGCTGTCCTTGCTGACATTTCTTTTACTCTCTCTGTTGTCTAGAGGCATCTGCAACCAGCAGCACGATGGACCATGCACTGATGATACATCTTGGCATGGATGCACATCACCAGGCCTTGAGCAACCTGGGCTAGTGGAAGGTGTCCCTGCTCATGGCATGGGGATTGGAACTGGATGCTCTTTAAGGGGCTTTCCAACCTAAACCATTCTATGAATCTATGACTTGTTTTAACAAGTCCAAGTGCCAGGTTCTGCACTTTGGTCACAACAACCCCATGCAGTGCTACAGGCTGGGAACAGAGTGGCTGGAGAGCAGCCAGGCAGAGAAGGACCTGGGGGTACTGGTTGACAGCTAAACATGAGCTAGCAGTGTGCCCAGGTGGCCAAGAAGGCAAATAGCATCCTGGCCTGTATCAGGAACAGTGTGGCCAGCAGGACCAGGGCAGTCCTTCTGCTCCTGTACATTGGTTAGGCCACACCTTGAGTGCTGTGTCCAGTTCTGGGCCCCTCAATTTAAGAAAGATGTTGAGGTGCTGGAAGGTGTCCAGAGAAGGGCAGCAAGGCTGGTGAGGGGCCTGGAGCACAGCCCTGTGAGGAGAGGCTGAGGGAGCTGGGGGTGTGCAGGCTGGAGAAAAGGAGGCTCAGGGCAGACCTCATTGCTGTCTACAACTACCTGAAAGGAGGTTGTGGCCAGGTGGGGTTGGTCTCTTCTCCCAGGCAACCAGGGACAGAACAAGAGGGGACTGCCTCAAGCTGTGCCAGGGCAGGTTTAGGCTGGTTGCTAGGAAGAAGTTCTTCCTAGAGAGAGTGATTGGCATTGGAATGGGCTGCCCAGGGAGGTGGTGGAGTCCCTGGAGTTAAGAGGAGGGCACTTAGTGCCATGGTTTAGTCAATTAGAAGGTGTTAGGTGATAGGTTGAACTTGATGATCTTGGAAGTCTTTTTCAACATGGTTAATTGTGTAATTCTGTGAATCTCTTGTGAGCTATGAGGACTTATTTGTACTGCTGTCTGCTTGGATGCATTGTGAACTTTTAAATTACAGCCATCTTTCTGCCTTGCTTCCCTCATCACTTGGGAAAAAAAAAACAACTTTTTAATCTTTTCAGGTCATCTCCCAACTTGTTTTCCAATCTGCTATCCTAACTGACTGGCTTAAAGTAGTTTTTGGATGGAAATTGGCTGAAGTCCTTTGGATGACAGCAGGAAAGAAAGGGCTTGGCCCAGAAATGCTTCCAGAGCTTTGCTATCTCTTGGCTTTGTTGACTCTCACTGAGGGGTCATTCTATGCAGTGAGATGCTTTTGTTGTGCTCCAGAGCTGCAGAGTTCCGTGCGTGTGACCCTTCTATTTTCCTGTGTCCATTTGTAATTCTCTGCTACTCTGTATTTTGACTTTCTGTGGTGTGTTTAGAAAACAAATTATGCATTTACCCTCAGAAAAAAAAAATAGTCTTTAGCTGGAATAGTATTAAAAAACTCAACTGTCTAGCATCACAGCTTCTCAAAGCAATGAACTGCCCAGAACTGAAAAAAAGGCAAATCAGCTTAAAATAGCCTAAAATGTACCAAAGCTGGTAGGAGTCGATGCCTTTCCATTTATAAGATATCCATCATGCTGTACAAGCCACAAAAATTACCCAGAGGTCTTCTGCCTCTTGGTTTCAGCGCCTGTGTCAGATGTTAATGAAGCCAAAGGCCTGCTGATGTCACCAGGCCAATTTAGTTTTAGTGCTCTCACTCATTTAGCACCGGCCCCTGCCAGCCTTGTCTTCCTGCCCTTATTTACACCCCCAGTACCACAGATGCCTTGAAGATCTCCACCCCCAAGGCCTGTTTCCATCTGAAGCGGGGCACAATGAGCCCTCTTTGTTCCTCTTTGCTGGTTAAAGAGCTCTAGAGCTTTTTCTCTTTCCATTTGTTTGGAGGCTACCATGCGATTAGCCAGGAGAGGCTGCAAAACACATCCCCAGATGGTACAAATTAAAGGTGGTTCCTCTGGCTTCAGTGGCCCTTTGCTGATTCACATCGGCTTGAGCATCTGCTGCTGCGATTGGATCATAAAGCCTGGGCTCCCACATGCCTGCAGACACTAAGCAGGAGGCAGTCCTCTCAGCCCTCTGCACATTTATGATCAGAGCTTCAAAGCTGTCTCTGAAACAGTACAGCAGCCTACTGCTCCTCTCACTTATTCTGCTTTAATGGAACTTTTAATGTAATATAACCTTGGATTTAGGCATCAAAAATCAGATTGGATCAGACCTCTTGCAGACAAATTTATAGGCCATGAAACGACTGCTGCCAAAAATGTTTCTTGGTGCTGGAGCTGGCTTTGATCACAAAATCCATCATAGACTCATAGAACTGGTTTTGTTGGAGAAGCCCTTTAAGATCACCCACTCCAACCATTCTCTTAACTCTGCCATAGCTGGGATTAAACCATGTCCCTCAGCACCACATCTCTGCCTCTTTCAAACACCTCCAGGGATGGGGATTCGACCACCTCCTTGGGCAGCCTGTTCCAATGTTTGAGAACAAATTCAGGGAAGAAGTTTTTCCCAACCTAAACTTCCCCTGGTGCAACTTGGGTCTATTTCCTCTTGTCCTATCATTTGTTCCTTTGGAGAAGAGACCAACCACCACTTGCCTCCAGCATCCTTTCAGGGAGCTGTAGAGAGCCAGAAGGTCTCCTCTCAGCCCCCTTCTCTCTAGGCTGAACAAGCTCAGTTCCTTCAGCTGCTCCTCACCAGCCCTGTTCTCCAGATCCTCCACCAGCACTTCCACGTCATCCTTGTAGTGAGAACAGCAATATAGCCCCAGCTGCAAATAGCTCCAGAAGAACAGTAAACTGCAGTACAGGAGGTTCCACCTCAACACAAGGAGGAACTTCTTTACCCTAAAGGTCACAGAACAGTGGAACAGACTCCCCAGAGAGGTTGTGGAGTCTCCTTTTCTGGAGTCTTTCAAGGCCTGTTTGGGTATTCCTGTGTAACCTGAGCTAGGTCCTACTCTGGCAAGGGGGTTGGACTCGATGATCTATGGAGGTCCTTTCCAACCTCTAACATCCTGTGAACAGGAACCAATCATGAACCAGCAGATTGTGGAGTTGTGCTTCCCTGCTTTTGCCCTGCTGCTTTCTGCCTTTCAAACAGAGCAATCCCTGTTCCAGGCAAGGAAAGAAAATGTCATTTGGGTCAAAAAGTGACAGGAGTCATTTCAGTGTTCCTTGAAACACTGGGGCTGTACTAGATGATCTCCAGAGGTCCCTTCCAGTCTGGGATTCCGTGATTCAGAGATGTGTCATTTCCATGCTAAAACAATTCCTTTTAAGAAGCCCCTAAGAACAAGGTCATCCTCTGGTAGCACCTCTGATAGTGAGACAATGGCAGAGAATGTGGCAGCTGCATGGTTTGGGTGAGTTCCTCACTGTTTCATGAAGGAAAGGAAAACTCCAGCATTCTGGATTCTGTTCCACTTGATTGTCTGCAGAAGGGGAAGTTGTTTGCCCTCACATCCTTAGTTCCTCACATTTTCAGATGGAAGGATGATCTTCAGAGGTGCACTTTAGAAGTGAATATATACAGTTAGAGAACCATAAATGATTTGATTTAGAAAAGACCTTAAAGATCATCAAGTTCCAGCTGCCCCTGCCATGGGTAGGGACACCTATCAACAAGACTCAGCTGCTCAAGGCCTCATCCAACCTGGCTTTAAACACTTCCAGCCTTGGATTCTTCACAACCTCTTTGGGCAACCTGTTCCAGTGTCCCTCCACTTTCCTGGTGGAGAATTTTAAGGTGTTTAGGTAATTGAGCTGTGGTATGGAACATCAGGTAATAGGTGTTTGCCATTGTGCACTGAAGTACTGACAGCGTCACAAAGCCAGAGACATTCAAGGAGCATCTAAAATTCAAGCTCTCTTATTTCTGGCTGTTGAGGCTGCCAGGAAGCATCAAATCCAAGATGCAGCTTTTCCACTACAAAAATGTAAATGTTCAGCTGCAGATTGCTATTGTCAGGGCTGTCTTTCAGGCCTCTCTTGCAAGGAAACTGGAATACAAAACTGAATAAAGACTTTCCAAAGGCTGGAGGCTGGATATTGAGGGGAGAAGTGAAAATATCCTCAGTGTGCACATCTCTTTGTTAGGCTGTAATGAAGGAAATGAGTGCTTCTGAGCAGCAGCACTAACGAGGCCCATTCTCCTCAGCAGTTCTGATTGAGCACTCCTGTATTTCCTGATGGCTGATAAAGGGCAATATTTCTCTTTCAGCTTTTCTTTTGAGGAGGAAGAATGGCCACATAATTTTCCTGCAACGTCTAATGTTTTGGTAGCATCGGGAACTCTCTGCCTCTGCCAACTCACCTACACCATCCCTATCTTGTGAGGGTCATTGCTTCTTTTGATATTAAAATCTCCTTTTGGTTAATCAGTATTCACAGGATCACAGGATGTTAGAGGTTGGAAGAGACCTCTGGAGGTCTTCAAGTCCAGCCCCACTTCCAGAGCAGGATTTGGGGCACTCACAAATCACTACAAATTAAGGTGAAAAAATAAATGCCATTCATGGCAATTCCAGTTTAGGGACACATGGTTATAATGTCATAAACTACAGAAGAGCTTTTGTGCTGTCTCAATTGTGGTAGTCCAAGCCTGGGAGGCAAATACAGTGGGAATTTTGTGGTGTTCCTGCAGATGCAGCAAGAAGAGTGTGACCTGTAGATCAAGGGAGGTTCTCTTTCCCCTCTACTCTGCCCTGGTGAGGCCACAGCTGGAGTACATGGTCTGGTTCTGCCCAGCTTAAGACAGACAGGAAACTGCTGGAGAGAGTCCAGAGAGGGCTATGAAAGGGGCTACACAGGTCCACCTCCCTGCCAGTTCCACCCCTGCCTGGCTCACTTCTTCAAAACAGCAGCATTATTCTCACAGAATCCCAGCATGGTGGGGACTGGAAGGGACCTCTGGAGATTGTTCAGTCCAACCCTCTGCTAAAGCAGGCACTCACAGCAGCTTGCCCTGCAGCACAATGCCATGGGGGGATTTGGGAGCTCTCCAGACAAGGAGACTCCACAACCTCTCTGGGCAGCCTGCTCCAGGCCTCCAGCACCCTCACACCAAACAAGTTTCTCTCCTGCTCGGGTGGAACCTCCTGGCTTTCAGTCTGTGCCCATTGCCCCTTGTGCTGTCTCTGGGCACCACTGACAAGAGCCTGGCCCCAGCCTCTTGCCCACCACAGCTCCTTTAGCTCTTGCTGAGCATTGCTTAGATGCCCTCTGGGGCTGCTCTTCTGTAGGCTCTCAACTCCAGGGCTCTCAGTCTTTGCTCCTCACAGAGCTGCTCCAGGCCCTCAACAGCTTTGCATCCTCCACTGGACACTCTCCAGCAGTTCTCTGTCTCTCTTGAACTGGGGAGCCCAGAAGTGGACACCATTTTCATCTTAATATGGAATGGAAACAAACGTGAATATTCCCTCGAGTGCAGAAGCTTTCACTTAACAAACAATTCAGGTTTGTAGATACTTAATGTTTGAATTTAAGTCCCATCAATGTCATAATTAGCTAGGTTTTGATTTTCAGCTGTGTGGTTTAAACCCCGCAGCAGGGAATTCTGCAGCTGGTGGTGTCACAGCAGGTAGTTTCTCTTCCTAAGCCCTGCAGTATGTCTCCTACACCACAAGATGTCCCACTGACGAAATGCTAAACTTGGTACCAGTCTTTTTAGAGGATTACTCAATTAAAGTAAAGATTTGGCTTGGTTTTTCCGAGCTCCTTAGACAGGAGGTTTTTAGCACTACTTGAGACAGAAAAGTTACAAGGATGGACAGCACCAGGGGCAATGGGCACAAACTGGAAGCCAGGAGGTTCCACCTGAGCAGGAGGAGAAACTTGTTTGGTGTGGGGGTGCTGGAGGCCTGGAGCAGGCTTCCTATGGAGGTTGTGGAGTCTCCTTGTCTGAAGAGATCTCAGTTCCCCCTGGGCATTGTGATGCTGGGCAAGCTGCTGTGGGTGCTCTGCTTTAGCAGATAATCATGGACTGGATAATCCCTTCCAGCCCCCCCACCCATGCCAAGATTCTGAGACTCTTTGATCTGGGAAACCTGAGGTATGCTGTATCCTGTTTCCCCTCAAGTAGATTCTGCACTGGGACATCTGGATGTGACAGTTTATAAGGTGACAAACGCTGGGCATGGAGAGCTGTCCTTCTGACCATTCACTGGGCTGTAGCTTCATGATGAACATTCTGAGTTCTGAAGCAGCTGTCACAGAGCTCACTGAACACAGCTCCTCTGGGAGGAAATGCTTCTGGAAGGGAAGGTGTGGAGCAGCAGAAGAAACCCTTGCAGATTTGGATAGTAACACTCCCTCCTTTGCCAGCAATACAACTGAACCCTCTGCAGACTCAGAGGGCAGTGCAGGGGCTGGGGGAGGCAGGAGGAGGCTTTTACAGAAGCCCTCCTCGTTTCTGAGGAGTTAACTGAAGCAGCCAAAGGAAAGACTTTCATATATCAAACAAGCTCTAAGCCTGCTCCAAAGGGAGACAATACTTTGAAGTGCTGCATCCACATTAAGCTTCTTAAAGCAGGCTTTCTTCCCAAAGCAAATGACCCAAGCTGAGTTCCGTGCTGCTCCAATTAGCCTTCTTCCATTTATAATTAGCTCAAGTATTCCTCTCCAGCACAGGCAGAAGGATTCTGGATGTATCAGATCACACAGGCTAGATTATACAAGTCTCTAATTTAGGATGTAAACTCTTGAGGGTGGAGGCCCCACTCACAAAGCTCACACCATGCTGCAGGGACAATTTGCAAATGCTAATGAATGAAACAGTGACAAGCCCAAGCACACCTCCTCTGGACCTGTGGGTTGTGAACAAATTGTGCCTCAGCTTCTCTTGGACCTTCCACACTATTCTGTCCTTGAGTTGTGGTTAGTATTCCTGTGCCTTTCCCACTCACCCATGTCCAACACCAAGCCAGGTTACAGAGTCACAGCATCACAGACTGTTAGAGGGTGGAAGGGACCTCTGGAGATCATCCAGTCCAACCTCACTGCCAAGGCAGGGTCACCTAGGGCAGGTCACACAGGAACAAGCTCAAGTGGGCTTGGAATGTCTCCAGAGATAGAGATTCCACCACCTCTCTGGGCAGCCTGCTCCAGGGCTCTGACACCCTTAAAGAAGTTCCACTTCATGCTCAGATGGAAATTCTGATGTTCCACTTTGTGCCTGCTACCCCTTGGCCTGTCACTGGGCACCACTGAACAAAGCCTGGTCCTGTTCTCCTGCCAGTTGCCCTTTAAGTATTGATCAGCATTGATGAGCTCCCCCCACCAGGCTGCTCTCCAGACTAACCAGCCCCAATTCTCTCAGCCTTGCCCTATAAGAGCTGTTCCAGTATCCTCAGCATCTTTGTAGCCCTCTCCAGCATGTCCCTGCTCTTCTTGAACTGGGGAGCTGAGAACTGGAGCCAGGACACCAGCTGTGGCCTCAGCAGGGCAGAGTTGAGGGAGAGAAGAATCTTTCTCAGCCTGCTGGCCACACTCCTCTTGCTGTGCCCCAGGATGCCATTGTCCCCATTGGCCACAAGGGCACATTGCTGGCTCATGGTCACTCTGTTGTCCGCCAGCACTCCCAGATCCTTTTTGCCAGAGCTGTTCTCCAACAGATCAGCCCTCAAGCTTCAGTGATGCATGAGGTTGTTCTTCCTCAGTTGCAGGACTTTACACTTACTGAATTTCCTTAGATTTCTCCATGCCCAGCAGAGGACACCCTCAGCCTCTTCCACCTCTGTAGCCCCTCCCCACCTACACATTCAGTGGCGTCTGCACAGCAGAGTTTTCTCTCTCTCTGTGTCCTTCATCAGTCACCAAAATGGTGATGCCAGTTTCGGTGCTCTTTTCATTAGCTCTTCACTGAGTGGTTTGTGCTTGCTCCCACTCTGTTCCTTGCACTGGAATTACCTAAACACATTCACCAACCCCTGCAAATGTTTGTTTTTAGATCCTTCCTTCAAGCATTCCTTTCCCACAAGCATGCAAAAGTCCTGACCGGGTGCTCTTAGGGTTTTATGACATGGGCCCAGCCTATGTCTTTTGATGAGTTTTCCTTTATTATTTCCTTGTTCTCCTCATGTTTATTCCTCCGTTCCCTTTTAGCCTTAGAATGTGCTTTCTCTGTCTTTGTACTGCTTGACTGATGAGAAGAGTTGCTGGACTTTATACTACTGCTAGAAATAGGCACTACCTGGTGGAATATCTGCTAAAAGAAGTAATTTGGGGAGTTGAACTAAAGCAAAGCTCTGAAACCTGAGCCACGTTTATTCTGTTCTTCCTTTTTATCACACAGAGCTGAGAACTGCAGCAACAACCTCATTGATCCCAAGGCTAATCTCCCTTACAACTGTCCTTGGCTGTTAAAGGATAACTGTGCTATAATTAATAATTTTCAGTGGCTTTATCTAGAGCATGCATATTAATCACTGAAGAATTCTGGTCTCTCAGCCTCTCCTCAATCAATTCTTAGATCCAAAGAGTTCTGGTTTAGTTTAGGGCCATCACAGATACAGGAGAAAATCCCTCGTATCATTAGGATGCAAAAGAGAATGGAAAGGTGTTCTGGAAACAGCTTTCTTACTAGATGATAACTGACCAACAGTCTCCTCATGGGCTGGGTCTCTGCCAGGCCTCCAGTGCTGGAGGTGCTGCCATTTCATGTGTCTCCCAAACAGAAGGACGGCTTTGGAATAAATTCCTGTGGCTTTGCCTTTGCTGAAGACTTATGATGTAAGGTTCAATGTATCCAGAATGTGTATCTCTGCTCATGAGATGAATGGAGAAGAGAAGGCTGCAGAGAGACCTTAAAGCTGCATTTCAGTATCTGAGAGTACCTACAGGGAGGCTGGGGAGGAGCTGTTCAGAAGCACCTGTGGGGGTAGAACGAGAGGCAAAGGTTTGAAACTGGAGCAAGGGAGATTTAGATTGGACATCAAGTGGAAGTTCTGCACAGTGAAGGTGGTGAGACACTGGAACAGGTTGTCCAGGGCTGTGGTTGAGGGCTCATACCTGGAGACATTTAGGATCAGACTTGCTGTGACCATGGGCAGTCTGCTCTAGATAGAGGTGTCCCTGCTGCCTGCATGGGATTGGACAGGATGACCTTTGAGGGTCCCTTCCAACCCAGAGCAAGCTGTGATCTGGGAATGTTTAATGGGAGTATAATTTCACAGAGCCCCAGTATGGTGGGGGCTGCAAGTGACCTCTGGAGATCATTCAGTCCAATACCCCTGCCAAAGCAGGGCACCCACAGCAGCTTGCCCAGCAGCACAATGCCCAGGGGGGCTTGGAAGCTCTCCAGACAAGGAGACTCCACAATCTCTCTGGGCAGCCTGCTCCAGGCCTCCAGCACCCTCACAACAAACAAGCTTCTCCTCCTGCTCAGGTGGAACCTCCTGGCTTTGCCCCTTATCCTGTCCCTGGACACCACTGACAAGAGCCTGGCTCCAGCCTCTTGCCCTCCACAGCTCCTTTAGCTCTTGCTGAGCATTGCTCAGATGCCCTCTGGGGCTGGTTTTCTCTAGGCTCCCAGCCTTTGCTCCTCACAGGGCTGCTCCAGGCCCTCAGCAGCTTTGCAGCCTCCTCTGGACTCTCTCCAGCAGTTCCCTGTCTTTCTTGAACTGGGGAGCCCAGAACTGAACACAGTCACTCCCCTTTGTGTTTTACCATCTCAGATATGCACCCTTCAGGGTTGGATGGAACCATGAGCAGACACAAACAGGCACAGGAACCCTTCTCAAAGCACTCTGGACCCTTCATGAATCATAAAACTGGTTTTAGTGGGTAAAGTAAATAAATTCTCGATAATGAAGTAAAACTTCTGCAGGAAGAACTTCTGCTTATGATAGTCTGGACTGTATTTTTAGCAGAGGCAGAAATCCACTTTGCTGTGCTCTGAAGCACAAAGACAAATTCTGCTCATTACACTGCTCAGCCAAGCGCTCACAAGATCTCAGTTTACAGCAGGATGAAGCTGTAAAAAAGCTTCTGTAACTTCCTTCCTCTTGAGTTCACCACGTAGCATCTGTTGGGATGGAATGGGACACCAAGCAATTCCCAGCAGGGACCAGACTGTCTCCTGCCTGAGGGCAGAAGGTGCAGATGCTGTGGTAAGTGATCATAAACTCACAGAATGGTATGGATTGGAAGGGACTTTCAAGACCATCCAGTCCTAACCCCCTGCCATGGGCAGGTACACTTCCCACCAGCCCAGGCTGCTCAAGGCCTCATCCAGCCTGGCCTTGAATGCCTCCAAGGAGGGGGCATCCATGACCTCCTGGGGCAACCTGTTTCAGCATCTCACCACCCTCACTGAAAAGAATTTCTTTCTAATCTCCAGTTTCAATCTCCCCTCTTCAACTCAAAGCCACTGTCCTTTTTCCTGGCACTTCAAGTCTTCTCTTCTCCAGGCTGAACAGCCTCAACTCTCCCAGCCTGTCCCCACAGCAGGGGCTCTCCAGGTCTATGATCATCTTGGTGGCCTCTTTTGGACCCTCTCTAGCAGCTCCAGGTCTTTTCTTGTGCTGGGGGCCCTAGAACTGGAGGCAGTGCTGCAGGTGGGGTCTCAGCAGAGCAGAGAAGCAGAATCCTCTCCCTGTGCTGCTGCTTTCCCTGCCTTGGATGCAGCCAACACACAGCTGCCCAGTGACCATTGCCCCCTCACGTTGTTTTTCATCAGCTGACACCCTCAAGTCATTCTCCTCCAGACTGCTCTCCAGTCCTGCAGAGGTCCTTCCCCCTGCTGCCATGGACAACTGACCTTCCTCCAGAGCAAACCCCACCTGTTTGTCAGGTCCCTTCCCCAACAGGCCAAGCAGTCAGGGAGATTCTCCACCCCAGGTTTGGAAAGGAAATGTTAAGCAGTGGATTCTCCTCATCCTCCAGAAGCCACCAGATGCATTATTTACTTAGGCAGCATAGAAAGGACCAACCAGCTCCAGGGGCAGAGGTGCTCATTAACTCCAGACTCTGTGGATTTCTGTCCTCTAGCAGACTCTCCTGTGGTTAAAATGGAACATATATCTCCTGAGGGATTCGTCTTCTGTGCCTATCAGCCTTGCCTTGACTGGGGCCACCAGTATGGTCACTTTTCCCTATCTCACTGAGTTTTTAATCAAACTTTCAGGCCCATAATTGCTTTAAGAACCCTGTGCCTCTAGCAACTTGATTAATACTTATTTCAAAGCTTGTTCAGAAAGGTGAGGGTCTCCATGGCAGACCCTTCTTCAGGAAACCAAGCTCTTATTGCAAACCAGGTTTTAAATGTTTCATGTTCTGCAAAGTGAATGGAAGATATATTTTTTTTTCACCTCTTCTGAAGCATAATGGAAAAGATTTTCTTCAGGTCAGGGTGAATATCATCTGGTCTGGTTTGATAAGGTCATGAAGTTCAACAAAGCCAAGGACAAGATCCTGCACCAGAGTTAGAGCAGTTCCAACCACAAATCCAGGCTGGGGTTTGGGGTATGTGGAGGGGAACTAATGGAAAGCAGCCCTATGGAGAAGGGCTTTGGAATGTTGGGGGTGCAGTGCTGGAGATGAGCCAGTGTGCTGCAGCAGGGGCAGGGAGGGGATTCTGTGCCTCTGCTACGCTGTGCTGAGCTCATCCCCTGCAGTGCTGGGGCAGCTCTGGAGTCCTCAGCATAGACAGTGACCTGTTGGAGCAGGGCCAGAGGAGGCCACAGCAATGCTGGCAGGGCTGGATGGGCTCTGCTGTGAGGCCAGGCTGGGAGAGTTGGGCTTGCTCAGCCTGGAGAGGAGAAGGTTCCAGGGACACCTTAGACTAGAGCATCCTGCCAGCATTTGAAGTGGGCTACAGGAACGCCGGGGAGGGGCTCTGACAAAGGGATGTAGTGACAGGATGAGGCGTGATGGCTTCAGACTGGAAGAGGCTGGGTTTAGATGAGACATGAGGAGGAAATTCTTCCCTGTCAGGTTGGTGAGACACTGGAACAGGTTGCCCAGAGAAGCTATGGAGGCTCCAAGGCTGGAAATGTTCTAAGCCAGGTTGGATGAAGCCTTGAGCAAGCTGGTTTGGTAGGAGGTGATTGTGCCTATGGCAGGGGGATTGGAAGCAGACGATCTTTAAGGTCCCTTCCAACCCAAACTCCTCTACAACTTTATGATTAGGGTAACTGGGAGAAGGGCCTATGTGCCTGAAAGCTTATTATCTTTCTTAGCTTTATGAGCTGGTCTACTCCACTACTTCAGAACTTGCTTCTTGTCTGATTACAGACCTTGGTCCACTCTTACTGGGTCTTTCTGAGGAAGTGGTTGATTCTATGATGCTATGATTAAGTCCTGAGGACAGTGAACCAGCTTTAGTATTAAAGTAGTGGGAGAATTGTCTGAACCTACACATGCACATGCTGATGAAGTTACTGATCTGAAATAGGGCATTTTTAAATATAGAATTGTTAGATTTAGAAAATTAATGTTGCAGACTTGGGTTTTTTTTTTTTGGGGGGGGGGGAGGAGGCAGGGGGTAGGAGATATTTTCTGTTGAGCCTAAATCCATAGGAGAGGTCATTAGAGGGCTGCAGCACCTCTCCTACGGAGACAAACTGAGAGAGCTGAGGCTGTTTAGTCTGGAGAAGGCTCCTAGGAGGCCTTGTTGTGGCATTCCAGTATCTGAAGGGGGCTACAAGAAAGCTGGAGAGGGGCTTTTTAGGGTGTCAAGTAGTGACAGGGATGAAGGGAATGGAGCAAAACTCTCAGTGGGTAGATTTGGATTGGATGTTAGGAAGAAGTTCTTCACCATGAGAGTGCTGAGACAGACACTGGCACAGGTTACCAGGGAGGTGGTGGAAACCTCATCCCTGGAGGTTTCTAAGGTCAGGCTGGATGTGGCTCTGGGCAACCTGCTCTCGTGTGAGGTGTCCCTGCCCATGGCAGGGGGCTTGGAGCTGGATGATCCTTGTGGTCCCTTGCAGCCCTTACAATTGTGTGACTCTACAACTGCAGATCCCCAGCCCAGGCCATGACAAGTCTAAAGAGTCTCCTTTCAGAAATGTAGTCTCAACATGAGTCAGGATTTCGCCCACAGGAACTGCTGTCAGTATTAATAACAGCTGCTCTTGAGAAACCTTCCTTTACTATTTCAGCAAATTCACCTGATGATTTTTGTGTGTGCATCTTTGAATAATCTATGCATGAGACAACAGGCTACATCTGGGAGCTTTTCTTGCTGCTTCACCCTTCTATAACTTGAAATTCCTGCCTGTTTATTAGCAATTTCTCACGTGAATTACTTGGCGTAATTATACTGTCACAGGAGCAGGGCTCAACGTGGCTTTCTGAGAGCATGTAGCTGGGAAATTCTTTTTTGCCAAGGGTCTGTTGAGACATTGTGTGCTTAAATGTCCTGCCCATGGTCAAAGGTTGTCACAGACACAGAGGAAAAAGAATATAGAAACCAAGCTTTCCAAGCAAGCATCCTCCCCACTGCAGCATCCTCCCCACTGCAGCATCCTCCCTCTGCAGACACTGCTCAGCAAGACAGCAACAGTCAGGCTGGATTTGCTCTGACTGTGTGGCCAAAAATTATTGGTCTCCTTTGCATTTAAAGCACAGGCCCTGGGAACTTCTCAGCCTAGGTGCTTTCATGGCTGAATTGGTTCTATTTGGTTTCAGGTGATCGCCCTTTCATTGCTTTAATGGCATTCAGAATTCTAATGCACTCCCTATCAGTCATAAAATGGGCACAGAAAGTTCACTGGGAATTTCTTCTTATAACATGCCCCTCTGCTCTGCCCTGATGAGGCCACAACTGGAATACTGGGTCCAGTTCTGGGCTGTCCAATTCAAGAGAGACAGGGAATTGCTGGAGAGTCCAGGGGAGGCTGCAAAGCTGATGAGGGACCTGGAGCAGCTCTGTAAGGAGCAAAGGCTGAGAGCCTGCAGAAAAGCAGCCCCAGAGGGTATCTGAGCAATGCTCAGCAAGAGCTAAAGGAGCTGTGGGGCACAAAAGGATGGGGCCCAGACTCTTGTCAGTGGTGCCCAGGGACAGCACAAGAAGCAATGGGCACAAACTAGAACCCAGGAAGTTGCACCTGAACAGGGGGAGAAACTTGTTTGTTGTGAGAGTGCTGGAGGCCTGGAGCAGGCTGCCCAGAGAGGTTGTGGAGTCTCCTTGTCTGGAGAGCTTCCAGGCCCCCATGGCATTGTGCTGCTGGGCCAGCTGCTATGGATGCCCTGCTTCAGCAGCAGGGTTTGGATCTGATGATATCCAGAGGTCCCTTCCAACCCCTACCATGCTGGGATTGTGGGATCCTGTGAAATTGTAGTAATAGGATCAGCAATTCAGGTGGCTTCCATACAAGTAGGAAAGGATTCATCAGGGTTTGCAGAAGTCCAAACAAGGAGCAAATCCTCTCATTCCTCCCTCTTTGTCCCCCATCCCAAAACCAACTCAGCACTTGGCAGGGCTGATCCTGTGCTGGCTTCCACTGCAATCCAAGAGCATAGAAACCACAAAAGCAGTACGAGGAATGTAACGAGAAGCCACCAGCCCTCCACCTCACACCCCCCCCTGGATCTCCACTCTGCCTGTGGCTGGGTGAGGAGCAGATCCCCTCTGCTAAAATCTGCTTGAAGCAATTGCTTCTAGAATGCAGTAACATCCAACAAGTATTTCAGGTTCATAGGTTCTCTGGCACAGAACCGAGAGCTTAGGCTCTAAACCCACCACCATTTCACAATAAATACACCCAGGGGGCATTTATTACAAAGTTTCTCTCCCCTCTTTGCTTGCTGCACAAGCAACTCATCTCTTTTACATCTCAACCAGATGACTTAAGTATTTTAAGCACCTCTCACCTATTTCGTTTCCACCTGCCAAAACTCAGCAGCTCAGCTCCACTTTTTTCCCATGGTTCAGCAGCCACACTGCTGAGCTGAATATGCCCCAGCAGGCTATCACTAATGGAACCCTGCAGAGCAGTAGCTCACAAGCATCTGCAGGTACAGCTTCATAGCGTGGCAGCTCTTTATAAATCTGGATAAGGGTTCTCCAGAACCCAGCCCTTTCAGCTGTCCAACAAAATGAGCTGATTAACGTCCACCGGAGCACAACCACAGGAACTCCTAAAGTGTCTCAATCTCCTTAAAGATGGTAGAAGTCCCCTTTGATCTGCTGCGCTGCTTGGTGAAAGTAGTTAGGATTCGGAGAGCTTCTGACAAGCCTTCTCCTGTGAGAGCACAACACGGCTGCACATACCAGTTCCTGTCACTGCAGTACTTCTTCATGTTGAACCTCCTCGTTATTTCCTCGGCGTTCAAAGCTCCTGGCAGATCCTGCTTGTTCGCCAGCACGACCACAGGGATGCTTTTTAGTGATTCAGCCTTTAAAATGGCTTCAAACTCTTTCTTTGATTCTTCCAGGCGGTGCTTATCAGAGCTGTCCACCACGTACAGTAGTCCGTCGGTGTTCTCCAGGAAGCTGCACCACGACTGCCTCATTTTCTGCTGCCCTCCAACATCCCAGAAGGTCAGGGTGAAATCCTTCTGGGTTTCAATCATATCCACGTTGAAGCCAATGGTTGGACTCGTTAGGAAAGGATCACTGTACCTGAACTTGTACAGCAGTGTTGATTTCCCTGCAGAATCAAGTCCTAACATCACTATATTGGCTTGCTTGACTTTGCACTGTTTGGCGTTCTGGAGGCCCATCGATGTTCCCTGAGGCAGCTGCAATTCTCCCTCTCCCCTGAAACTGATTTTTGGCTTCCCCTGTGAGGGTGAAGCACAAAGAGTAAAGACAAGGAAGGGGAAGAAGCAGCTTGGTGCTATGAAAAGTAAGTAAAAGCTCTGTCCAAACACACAGTGCCTTTTATCAATGTGATAACACGCAAACAGAATGAAGTGAGTGCCAAGCCCGTGGGTGGAACAGCTGTGAGTAACTAACGTACCAAGTGGTCATGGGCACAAAGGTTACAGTCCTCCAACATGTCTCAACGGTGAACCTCACTCACAGAACCCCTTCTGTTACAAACTCTGTGTACCAAAACCAGCAGCAGGGTTATTCTCCCTAATCCCATGGTGCTGGGAACCACTAGCTGCCTGCCCTGCTCCAGAGGTGAACCCCTTCATCACTGCCTCCCTCTGGAAAAGAAATGAGACACAAATAGAGCCAGGGAGGAGAGGAAGCCACAAGGTTTGTCCTCAAAATGACAAGGTACCTGATTTACTGGTGCAGCTCATCTCCCAGCCACAAGCTGACCTCAAGATGCTTCTAATGTGGGTCCACATGGGCACACAGACTCCACCGGATCATAGAGCTCCACATTAAAACTTGCTCTGAACAGACTCCTTCAGGGGCTCCTCCTGCCTGCTCACACATGGAGTTGGCTGCTTTAGGTTGTAAACTTGGTGAGTGTATGAACAAGTTTAATGCACTCTGTCTGGTGGAGACTAAATAAGGATCTTATGATTTGGGTACTACTGAGATTTAGCCACCTGACATAAACAATTCCTGGTAGCTTCATTATTCACAGCTTGCACTGGCTTGGAAGGGACTCTCCAAGGTCATCTTGTCCAACCCCTGCTGTCAGCAGGGTCACCTCCAACTAGAACAGGCTGCCCAGGGACACAGCAAGTTTGATATTGAATGTCTCCAAGGATGGGTCTCAACCACACCTCTGAACAACCTGTTCCAGTATTTTACTACTCTCATTGTGCAGAACTTCCTTCTGATGACCAACCTAAATCTGCCCTGCTCCAGTTTCAAAACGTTGTCCCTTGTCCTGTCACCACAGGCTCCTCTAAACAGCCTTCCTGTAGGTCCCCTTCAGATCTTGAAATGCTGTTCTAAGGTCTCTACCCCAGGCTTGCTCCATACTCCTGGCACCCAATGATGTACGATCAAGATTACCTTCAGGAAAGGAATGAGAAGAGGTAAAGAAATAGTGTCTTGATCAAACTAACATCTGGGGGGGCAGATAGAAAACTTAGTCTAATGTAATTGAATTCACATTAAGGCTCCATTCTTTGGTCAGACAGCAGATTTAGGCTGGCTGAGTCAGCAGACCCAGCACATACCCAATATCACAACACTCACTCGCCCTTGTACCCCTACACACAAGGATTAGTTATCACTTGTTTTTTGCTTCAGAAAGTCCCTCATCAGCAAAACCACATGAAGGTCTCTCTGGGCAGTGAGCTGCTGACTGATAGGGTAATCATTCTGATAATTATGGCACTGGTTGCTCAGATATTACACACGTGGCATAAAGCAAACCTCAGCCTTGATGGACAGGTTCTAATCTAGTTTCTCTCGGAGCTAAGAGGGTTGTAGCAGAACTAATTGGGGGCAACAAAAGATGGCAGTGACATACTGACTGCTGTAGGTTTTTCACACTTAATAACACACACGGATTAAGTGCAGGGTTTGTTTTTTTCCAGCAGCAGGTCATGATGTGTAAAATCAGGGAAAGATCTGCTTGCATTTCTTTCTAAGCAGTGCAGGGAAATGAATGGGAAGATGGGGAAGCAGGAAACTGTGCAAAACACAGTCCAGTGAATCATAATTCCCTGCACCTCATCCTGCCATTCTTTGAAATATGGTTATCCAGATCCAAGGGCAAAACCTCCCCTCCGTGCAAGCTGTGGCAGGATGGATGGATGCTGCAGGTCCTGGGCAGTGCTGTGATGTCACGATTGCTCACAGTTCTCTGCTCTGTGTGCTTGCTCCAGCTGTATTTGATATTTATGGTCTCCACTGTTGTTTTATTACCTCAGACTTATCAGTTTAAGGAAGAGATTAAGCAATGCCTTGCTTCTTACGAGCTAATTACATTTATTTCCAGCCAGCTTCTGAAGTCTCCATGGCTTTGCAGTATTTAATTACACCCAAATCGAATGTGAGTTTGGTTCAGTGTAAGAATTTGTTCAGCAGGGCCACTTCCAGCAATGATTTCTCACATTACTTTGGAATTTATGTACCGACATGAGACCAAAACCGAGCTGGAGTCTGCTACACAGGACACATCACGATGCATATTGGTTCCATTTGCCCCTAGAGGTGAGCATTTCAGAGTGAGAAATCTACCCTTGTGTTGTCCAAAGGTGTATTTGCTTTGCTGGGGTGAGGCTATCTTGCTTGTGTAGGGTTCACCTATATGTTCAATTTAAAAACCTTAGACTAAATAAGCCCCATCTCTGGCAGCTGATTTACCATCAGTTAACCCCAACTCAAACTTTGCATAACAAACCTGTGTAGGTTGACGTAAGCTATGTAGGTTTACTGAAACGATGCAGGCTCCTCAGCTGCCATAGAATCATAGAATCAGTCAGGGTTGGAAAGGACCACAAGGATCATCTAGTTCCAACCCCCCTGCCATGCCCAGGGACTCCCTATCCTCGATCAGGCTGCCCACAGCCTCATCCAGCCTGGCCTTAAACACCTCCAGGGATGGGGCCTCAACCACCTCCCTGGGCAACCCATTCCAGGCTCTCACCACTCTCATGCTGAACAACTTCCTCCTCATGTCCAGTCTGAACCTACCCACCTCCAGCTTTGCTCCATTCCCACTACCCGGTAGCCTAAAAAGTCCCTCCCCAGCTTTTTTGTAGGCCCCCTTCAGGTATTGTCCAAGCAGGCCATTCCACCACAGGCTTTTGTAACGCTACAAAATGAATGCACTAATTTAGGGAAGCTTGGAGGTGAGTCCTCATCACCACAAAAGGCAGCAGAGTTTGAAAGCGCCTCCATGCACTCGAACCTCACACCACACCGGGATTTTCTAACGCAGGGACGAGCCGGAGCCGCCAGAGGACAGGCAGGCACAGAGCCGTGCGGCAGGGCAAGGCCCGCAGCCCGCGGCCGCCATTCGCTGCCGCTGCGCGGCCTGTCTGAGGCCCTGCCCTGCCTGAGGCGCTGCCGGGGCCCTGCCGCCGGCCAGCCCGCGGGCAGCTGCCCTGGCAGGAGGCGGAGGAAAGAGCGGGCATTTCCCCGTGCCGCCGCCGGCAGCCGGGCACCACTTCCCTTCCCGAGCCCTCTGGGGCCCCGGCCGCTACGCGTGGGAAGCGCGACGGAACGGGACGCCCTGCCCTGCCGGTCACCGGACGGCACCGCAACGGTAACGGAAGGGAGCGGCTGGTAGAGGGGGCCGCCCCCGCCCCGGAGCTGTGCTGAGACGGCGGCGGGGCCGAAGGGAGCCGGGGAGCGGTTACGGGAGTGCGGGGGACGGGGAACGCTGGAGGCTGCCCGAGGAGAGAGCCGGGCGTAGGTGCACGCTGCGCTCCTGGCAGCCTGCGCTCAAACGGAAAGCAGGGAAACGACTTGCAATTTGTGGCTGGTTTCGGCAGAGGGCGGTAGATGGACTCCTAATGGACTGCTGCCTCCGAGCTGACGCCTCTGCGTGCTTCCCGGTGCTGGGAAACTTCCCTCTTCGTGAACTCTTCCCTCCGAGCTGCCACTTCTCAGTGCATCCCGGCGCTGTGAAATGTCGCCTACGAGGGAGGGCTAAGGTTGCTTGGGCAATCTGAAGTGAGAGCAAGCTGTCGTTAAAGGTTATTTTAAATGCCTTTTAAGGCGTTGTTCCATTTGATCACCCTCGCTCAGAACCTTGCAAAAACTCCTCCTGTTCCTCCTGGTTGCAAGGCACAAGATTCGAGGTCTTCCACAGAATTGTTTGGGTTGGAAAAGCTCTTTAAGATCATCAGCAAGCAACTCAACCCTACTGTGGCCTTAAGGTTTAAAGCTTATGGTCTTAAAGATCTTTTCCACCCTAAACATTTCCAGAGCTCTGTGGTTCTGTATGAAGAGAAGGAGAGTCCAGGAACAGTAATGGATTTATTTCCAAGTTAATTCTACTGGCAGGTTAAAAAAAGGACATTCATTTTCTTCATTAATGTGCCTAACGTTGTAAACGTGTTCTCATTTTAAATTGGACTATCCATTGGTCATTGTAGTTACTATCACACTTTGATCAGTGGGAGCATTTGCCACCTTTTATGCTGCCTGCACTCAGGAATTCCCTACCTGTAGCAGAGTGTGAGTAGTCAATGCTTATAAAGATGTGCAGGGTGAGTGCCAGGAGGCTGGAGCCAGGTTCTGCTGGGTGATGCCTAATGACAGCACAAGGGGCAGTGGGAGGAAGCTGAGGCTTAGCAAGATTCATGTAAACATGAAGAGGAATTCTTTTCCTGTGAGGGTGGAACAGGCTGCCCAGGGGGACTGTGGAATCTCCTTCTCTGGGCATATTCAAAACCCACCTGGATGTGTTCCTGTGTGATCTGCTCTGGGTGATTCTGCTCTGGCAGGGGAGTTGGACTGGATGAACTTTGGAGGTCCCTTCCACCCCTGACATTCTTTGATTCTATGGTTCTATGATAGTCATTAGATGATCCCTCAAGATTGAATCGAGTCAAAGATGTTTTGCTGAAGATCTCTGAGATACTTTTCTTTTTTCCCTTTCCTTTTTGCAGAGGTGAAGTTTGTGGAGGGGGGAATCTCCAAGGTGAAAGCTGTGAGAGCTCCTCAGTGCTCAGCTCTGGGATGTGCCGATTCCCTGTGCGTGTCCCAGCTGGAGCAATGACTCTGGATTTGCCTTTGTTCTGCTGCAGCTTTCAAGGCAACGGGAGAGAGACAATATTTGAACAATAGCATTCTGGAAACGACTTTCACTTCTCTTTCAGTAAGAAACATGTTTCAGGGGGCGTGCTATGGGTTTTGAAGGTCACCGAGGCACTTCTGCGGAGGAGTCCTTGTGCCATGCTGCTAAATGTCATGCATATGAGAAGGCTGCAGTGGTTTTTTTTGTTGCTCCTGGCCTTTTCTGTCCTGACTCTCTGGTATGTCATTTTTCCTTCTGATGCTGGGCCTGAGCAGACAAACCTGATGTATTTCTACGACTACGAACCGCTGCACAAGCAGCGCTACCTCTTCACGCTGCGGGAGCGCCCCAAGTGCAAAGACCTTGATCCCTTCCTAGTCATCCTGGTCTCCTCTAGTCCTCAGGATGTGAAGTTGAGACAGGCCATCAGGATAACGTGGGGGTCTCAGAGATTCTGGTGGGGACAGCGAATCCTAACCCTCTTCTTACTAGGTGAGGACACCGAAAGGGCGGGCAGCACCGCGGCGCTGTCGGTGGAAGATGAAAGCATCCTGTACGGCGACATCATCCGCCAGGACTTTCTGGACACTTACGACAACCTCACCTTGAAAACCATCATGGCCTTCCAGTGGGTCTCCCAGTTCTGCTCCAATGCCAGGTTCCTCATGAAGACCGATGACGACGTCTTCATCAACACCCCCAACCTGGTGAAATTCCTCCTGAGGCTGAACTCCTCAGAAAATGTTTTCAGTGGCTATCCTCTCATCAACAACTTTGCCTACAGAGGCTTTTACAGGAGGAGATACATCTCCTACCGTGAGTATCCCTTCAGGCTATATCCTCCCTACTGCAGCGGCATGGATTATGTCCTGGATGGCAGACTGGCTGTCAGGGTTTATGAGCTGATGAGTCACGTCAGGCCTGTTAAATTTGAGGATGTTTATGTTGGAATTTGCTTAAATACACTCAAGGTGAACATCAGCCTTCCAGAAGAGACCCAGTTCTTTCTTTATAAAATCAGGTTTGACATCTGTAGGTACAGGGAGCTGATCGCAGTACACGGCGTGACAGCAGGTGAAATAATCAGGTTCTGGCAGGATTTGTCCTCACATGCTTCGGTTAACTGCCTCTGAGTCTGTATTTATGCACAAACTTCAGCCTGTTTGGGGTGAAAACGTTTCAAGTCCAGGGCAACACAAAAAAACAGAGCTGTGGAGATGGCTTCAGCTGAAGGAGAGCTATGCTGCTGGGGCAGAGCTGCCATGGTGGCATTTCTCTGAGACCTTCTGATGTCCTTAGATAAAAACATCAGGGATTCACAAAGCATTTTTCCATGTCTATATCCTATGCATGAAATCCTGTGAAGACACTGCCCTGGCTTCTCTGACACTTGTCCATGTGGTCTGCTGGAACCATGGGATTTCTACCTCGATTTTCTGCATGTCAGTGAGGAATTATGTTGATACCAAGAAAGATGCTTCCCACATTCCTACCTGGATTTGTTTGTTTGTTATTAGTTGGGTTTTTCTTGGGACCTGCATCATCCCTGGCCACTCACAAGTATTTGTTCTGTACCTGGCATGACAATTCCAATGACCTTCTTAGGTAAACCTATCACCTCCATCAGCACTCCTGAGTGCTACAGACCTGTGGATGTTGGAGGGACTGCAGAAGCTGTGGGAAGTTCTGAATGCAGGATGCAATTCCCCTGTGTGGATGTATATATTTATATAATACAAACCAGAATTGCTCTGGTGGCTTTGCTCATTTCACAGACTGTCAGAGGGCTCCACCAGTGGGCTTCATGTGTGGTTCAGTTATGAGACATCTCTCATACATCAGGATAATCAAAAGCCAGGCATGTACACACAGGTATGTGTCCTGAAAGTTCTCAGACCGAGGAGGGAATCACAGGATGCCAGCATGGGAGGGCTGGGAGAGACCTCTGGATGTCATCCAGTCCAACCCCCTGCTAAAGCAGGGTACCCACAGCAGCAGACATTTAGGTTGGACATCAGGGAAGTTCTACATAGTGAGGGTGGTGAGACACTGGCACAGGCTGCCCAGGAATATGGTTGTGACCCATCCCTGAAGACATTCACGATCAGACCTGCTGTGGCCTTGGGCAGCCTGCTCTAGTTGGAGGTGTCCCTGCTGCCTGCAGGGGGTTGGACAAGATGACTTTTGAGGGTCCCTTCCAACCTAGTGCAAGCTGTGATCTGTGAATGCTTACCTACTCATCAGTTATTTCACAGAGCCCCAGCACGGTGGGGGCTGGAAGGTAGCTCTGCAGATCATCCAGTCTCACCCCCCTGCTAAAGCAGGGCACCCACAGCAGCTTGCCCAGCAGCACAATGCCAGAGGGGTTTGGAATCTCTCCAGACAAGGAGACTCCACAACCTCTCTGGGCAGCCTGCTCCAGGCCTCCAGCACCCTCACAACAAACAAGTTTCTCCTCCTGCTCAGGTGGAACCTCCTGGCTTCCAATTTGTGCCCATTGCCCCTTGTGCCATGCTTGGGCACCACTGACAAGAGCCTGGCCCCTCCGTTTGCCCCCCACAGCTCCTTTAGCTCTTGCTGAGCATTGCTGAGATGCCCTCTGGGGCTGCTCTTCTGCAGGCTCTCAGCCCCAGAGCTCTCAGCTTTTGCTCCTCACAGACCTCCTCCAGGCCCCTCAGCATCCTCCTTACCTCCCCTGTACTCTCTTCAGCAGTTCCCTGTCTCTCTTGAACTGAGAAGATTCAGCAAGATCCATTTACCTCATGACTTGATTCCTGAAACTGTTTTCCTCCTTCAGACTTTTAACATGAAAAATTGAAAGATCTTCTGAGCTTTTGCATTCCTTAAAGACATCAAACTCTGCTCTATCTGTAAAGAGAGGGATTTGAATCACTTTATTCATGTCAGCAAGGCCAAGTTTTCAGTAGTTTACACTTCTAACAGACAATAACACAGGGTTTGCAACTGCATTAACAGAGTTATTCTTGACACACTCACTACACAGTGAAGATAGAATGGTTACATCCTGTACATGGAGCATGGCAGAGCACTGCCACCTTACCTGTGCTACAGCTAAGATGTGGTGGCTTATTTACATTTGGCTGTCTTGCAGATAGTCTCTTAGAGACAAATTAGAGAGGTGCAGAAACCTCTTAAGTAGCAGGGTTGAGGTTTCACCAGGTTTCCTTGTTTTACCTTGTGGTTAGGGTCACTGTTGGAGGTTGGTTTTTTTTTTGCTGTGGTTTCAGCAACTGCACATGGGGTTTGTGATGGACCTTGAGGTTGCTTACATATAAAAGTAAGGTCTGAGGGAGGACGTTCTTGAGGTGTTTCAGGTGGTGGTGTCCTAAGGGTGCAGGAAGAAGGTCAAAAATTTGCAAAAATAGATTATTTTGTTAAACTGAATCACTAAAGGTGCATTGTTACAGAGAATGCCAGTGTGGGGAGGGGGTTGGAAGGGGCCTCTGGAAATTATCCAGTCCAACTAAATCAGGGCACCCACAGCAGCTTGCCCAGCACCACTATGTCCAGGGTGGGGTTTGGAAGCTCTCCAGACAAGGAGACTCTACAGTGTCTCTGGGCAGCCTGCTCCAGAACTCCAGCACCTTCACAGCAGAGAGGTTTCTCCTCCTGTTCAGGTGGAACCTACAGTCTTAAAGCCACAACACCCTCACATCAGAGAGATTTCTCCTCCTGTTCAGGTGGAGGGTGCACCCACAGCTGCTATATTCTGGGAAGAGAGGTGACACTAGAGCTGTCCTATGGCTCTGTCATCTGGTGGCTGTTCTGTGTGGAGATCCTGAGAGCTGTGTGAGAGGCTTCACTTGTTCTTTGATTGTTTACCTAGCTTAAAGCACTCCTATCTCCCTCTTTCATCAGCCTGCCACATGAAATGCTTGGAAATGAATGATCTGTCACAAGAACACTGATACTACAGCACGATTTGTGTTGCCTTTGCCCAAAACCATAGATTCTGAAAGACTGCAGCCTTCAGAAACCGGATAGATCAAGCAGCCAATGCTCACATGGAGAGAACCAGAGATGTGGGTCAGGGAGAAGCGTGCAGGACTGCCACCAGGCAAGGTACCTCTTAGCTTTGTGCCCCACAATGCTAAGGCTGATCATAAATCTGTACACAGTGATCTGTTCCTGCCAGATGAAATTGCCACCTCCAGTGGCATCAGTTCTGCAAGTACAGTGTGAAACATTCCTGCTCCTGGGCTTTAAAAAAAACAACTAATTTCTCATTTCCAGTCTGGTTTGTGTCTGAGTCTGACCTTATTATTGCTTAAAAGACCATCAAAACTCATGCCTGAGCTGATGTTTCTGCTTAAAGCAAATAGCAGGGAAGATTCTGATGGGAAGAGGTGAAAAAAGCTTCAAGGTGTGAACTGACATCAGAGTTGGATTCAGAGGAGGGAGCAGATTTTATTGCATTTGCCCTGAACATCATACTAAAACCAAAGCCTAAACCACAGGCTGAGATTTTCCCACATCCTGAGATGTGTAGAAAGGCAGCTTCAAGCAGAATTCCAAGCAGTTGTGATTTTGATGGGAAAATGATGGGACTTTTGGACTGGGAAAGCCTTGGACCAAAGCATTGGTCCAAGGTGTTTGGAAAGCCCTGCTGGGTGAAGGAAGCCCTGCAGAAGATGCTGACAGTGAGGAATTTGAGTGCAATAATCTGACTCTGTCGTATTCCCTTCAAGCTTAAATTCTTGTTATGTGTCTGTTGGTCCTGCTGAAGAAATTTTGGGGCAGAGCTTTGCTCAAGTGTTCATTCAGCTCCTTTTTTATCCATTCAGCTCCTTCTGTTGCCCCAGCAGCATGCACCAGCTGGGTAATTTCTTAAGCACCTTGCAGTTTGCTGAGCTGGAGCTGGCAGGGCCCAGAGATGCGAAGCTTCCTGCAGTCTGTGTTATATATTAAGGAACCAGGTTTGGATGTTGTTACTGAGCTGAAAACTATGCTCAAGTTGAGGTGCTCCATGGAGGAGGAACAGAAAACAGTTACAATGAAGCCTGCCAGGTTGCAGAATCACACAGTGGCAGGGGTTGGGAGGGACCGCTGGAGATCATCCAGTCCAACCTCCCTGCCAAGGCAGAGTCACCTAGGGCAGGTCACATGGGTACATCTAGGTGGGTTTGGAATGTCTCCAGAGATGGAGACTCCACCACCTCTCTGGGCAGCCTGCTCCAGGGCTCTGACACCCTTAAAGAAGTTCCACCTCATGTTCAGATGGAACTTCTGATATTCCACGTTGTGCCTGTTACCCCCTGGCCTGTCACTGGGCCCCATTGAACAAAGCCTGGTCCCATCCTCCTACCACTTGCCTTTAAGTATTGATCAGCATTGATGAGCCCCCCCCTGACCAGGCTGCTCTCCAGACTAACCAGCCCCAATTCTCTCAGCCTTGCCCCATCAGAGCTGTTCCAATCTCCTCAGCATCTTTGTAGCCCTTTGCCGTACCCTCTCCAGCAAGTCCCTGCTCTTCTTGAACTGGGGAGCTGAGAACTGGAGCCAGGACACCAGCTGTGGCCTCAGCAGGGCAGAGTTGAGGGAGAGAAGAATCTTTCTCAGCCTGCTGGCCACACCCCAGGATGCCATTTTCCTTCTTGGCCACAAGGGCACATTGCTGGTCACCCTGTTGTCCACCAGGACGGTTTGCTTTGGTGCTGGGTTGGTTTTCTTACGTGCAGTTGACTCCACAACCTAAAACCACAGAGAAACTTCACAGTGTTAACCAAACCCAAACCCACCCCCACCCCCCCTAGATGTTTGGTTTTTACATCTAAGGGGTGCTGTGAGATGCAGCTGGAGAGAAGGGTCTGTCTGCACCTCACAGGGGACAAGTGGGACTGCAAAGGACTCCATTGCCTTCCTGAGCTATCGGTTTTGAGGGCTATTGTTTAGTTTCCATGCTTAGGCCACCAGACACAGCTCCCATGCCACCTAATCAGGCTGTCACCTCCACTGGGAGCCTCTAATTGCTCCAAGAGCTTCCAGAGTGTGGAGCTTTTCTATCAAGCCTTCCTTAAAAGCTAGTTCTGAGTCTAGCAATCAGACTGCTATACTAATTAGTGTCTATCATCAGAATGAAAAGCTCAGTGGTAGCACATTCAGAATGTACTGCATGAGGTAACCTCTTGGCTTGTAAAACCCCTGGGAAGATCCCAGATTCCAGATTCTTTAAGTGCTGCCCCAGCTAGCCAGTGACAAGCTACATTTTTTTCACCCTAGACCACACCAAAAATGCTCTTTGGCAGCAACTCAGCCTTTCAGTTTCCTGCCTTTACAAACCATCATTAACCAGGTCCCTTCCAACACATACCATTCTCTGACTCTATGAATTACCTGATGAACACATCACTGATAGAGCTGCTCAGGCTTAAACAACACAAAACCTCCACAAACACAGCCTACAGGAATTTGGGCCCTCTCAGATGTCTGCAAGTCACCTTACCCAACCTCTCCCTGTCTTTGGAGGCAGGAAGCACCCCTGAGGATGGGATGCTGGTAGGTTTGCCTCTCCAGTGCTGCACCAGTGTACCTGGGGACAATTCTGGCAACTCTTTTCTGGTGATTCTTTCCAGTGAGGGTAGGGAGACATGGGAACAGGTTGCCCAGGGAGATTGTGGATGCCCCCTCTCTGGGCAGAAAGGAGTTGAAGGCCAGGCTGGATGAAGTCTGTAACTACCTGGGCTAGTGAGAGGTGTCTCATGGCAGGGAGTTGGAACTGGATGATCTTGAAGGTCACTTCCACCCCAACCCATCCTGTGATCTATGAATGCAGGATGTATAAAGAAGGCAGTGGAGGAGCAGACACTAGGTGGTGTAGGCTGCACAATCAAGGTGTGCATTGCCTCATCTTTGTCCTCCAACGAGTGTCCCCTGACAGAATTTGGCACAGATCAGCACAGCTGGGGTCAGGTTCAAGATGGGAGACTGACAGGCACTGGCCATAGACGTGGAAGAGTGCTCAAAGCATCTCATCTCCATTACATCATCTTTAAACCTAAAGCAGCTGTAACCAGGTTTTAAAAGTGATCAAACCAAAATTCAGTAACCCTAGCAGAGTTGTTGGGATGGGTGTCTTTGGGCAGGGAGGGGCTATGGAAAGGTGAGAATGCTGCAGAGGAGGTGGAAAGTGCTGAATCAACCACTGTCGTAGCTGCAGGCACTTGGAGGTTGAAGCTGGACTGATCTGGAGGCTCAGTGGCAGCCATGGGCTTTGCTCTCAAGTGGTGCTGGCCTGTAATAGTTTGGGGTTTTTTATTCCAGTCACAGAATCACCGTGGTTGGGAAGGGCCTCTAAGATCATGGAGTTGGGATGGAAAAACTTCAACACCAAAAGGGGTTTCAAAGGCTGGGCCAGGCTGCCCAGGAGAGTGGCTGAATCCCCACCCCTGGATGTATTTAAAAGGTATCTAGATATGGTGTAGTAGTGGCCCTGGCAGAGTTAGTCAATGCTTGGATTTGATGATTTCAGAGGCCTTTTCCAACCAAAGTGCTTCTATGATTCTGTGAAGTCCAACCATTACTGGACTCTGCCAGGGCCACTACCACACCATACGCTGGAGCACCTTCAGCTGCATTGTTCCAATCCCAGCCTCTCCATGGCCCCTGAAGGATCAGCAGTGATGTCTTTCCCTAGGGTTCTGCAGGCTGCTGGGTCTAATTCTGCTTTGCCCTGGGCAGTTCTTTTGACAACCATCCATCCAGAGAAACCAGCACAGTGGAAACTCCACCTGTGAAGGACAAAGGTAAAGCAAACAGCTTATGGCCTATGAGCTCTTCCTGCTGCAGCACTGCTGAGGAGATGCTGAAGCATGCCCAGGAGGTTTCCATTTCACAGCAGACTGACCCCAAACACTTTTCACAGGGAAATAACTGAAGCAGTTATCAACATCCCCTGCCTGCTGCTCAGCTGAACTGCAGAGGCATGTTTCAAACTCACTGCATGTGCTGCTGCTCCAGACACTCACAAAGTCCTCCACATCCCATCCTCCAGGGAAGGACCAATGCAGGCTGGGTTTCTGCTGCTTTCAGAGGGTGCTGGACACTTCCACACCTCTCTTCTTCCCTCAGAGTTGAGGGGCTCTACCCTGAGATCTATAAATATCTGAGGAGTGGGTGTCATGTGGAGGGAGGCAATCTTTTTTTGGTGGTCAGCAGCAATAAGCCAAGGAGCAATGGATACAAACTGGAACAGAGAAGGTTTCAGCTCATCATGAGGAGAAACTTCTTTAGAGTGAGGGTGACAGAGCCCTGGAGCAGGCTACCCAGAATGGTTGTGGAGTTTCCTTCTCTGGAGACTTTCAAACCTGCCTGGATGCATTCCTGTGTGAACTCCCCTGGGTGATCCTGCCTTGGCAGGGGGGTTGGACTTGATGGTCTCTGGAGGTCTCTTCCAACTTCTAACCTTCTGTGATTCTGTGATCAGAAGAGGCAGCTAAAGAACCTCTATTTAATTGGAATCACTCTGGGAATAGCAACAGATCCAATTAGGGGCTGTGATTATCTCCAAACGAGCTAGAGCAGAGAAGCTTGTCAGGGAAGAGAGATCCTAGGAACAGAAATGGAAAGGCTGTGATGAGAATTCCTCCTGGAGCAGGATTTGGTCTCTTTCCTTGGTGACTTCAGAGACACACATCCACCACATGCTGCAGTGCTTTAGGCACCAGCAGGCCACCTGCCCAGGGATGCTGAAAGTGGGTGATGAGGGACAGGCAGCTTTTTAACCAAGTTCCATTACATCCCTGCCAAGAACAGGGAGCTTTGAGCAGCCTGGTCTAGTGGACACATCCTGGCCAATGCCAGGGACACGGGAACTAGATGATCCTCAAGGGCCCTTCCAACCCAGCCCATTCTGTGAATCTATGAACAATGTAAACTGATGCATTACATCCCTGATTCACCTCAGCACCCAGAATACTGACAACCTCCAGCACCCTGAAGATGCCAGCAGATCATCCAGGACTATATTCTCCAGGGAGTGGACTGTGGGAAAAGAGGATATGGGTAGGGAAACAACCCCAGGAAGCTCAGGCCTTGGCTCTGCTCTTCCAGCACACA
This sequence comes from Tricholaema leucomelas, assembly GCA_013400475.1. Lineage (NCBI taxonomy): Eukaryota > Metazoa > Chordata > Aves > Piciformes > Lybiidae > Tricholaema lacrymosa > Tricholaema leucomelas. Next base: position 251,326 of record WAAF01020464.1, read on the forward strand.
TTGCCACATCCTTCTGCTGCTGCCACCTATCCATCATGCAGTTACCAGATAGAGATCAGACTGCCATCATTTAAACTTTGGAGCCACAGATTCCAAAATACACTGGAATCCTGGAGGCTGGACCTAAGCATGTTTTAATCTAGACTGAGCACAAGCTCTCATCTCTGCAGTGCTGTGACATTCATACTTGGGACCAGAAATGGTTCTAGAGTGGCCTTTCCCTGGATTAACACCACAAATGAAAAGCCTTTAATAGGCTTGACTCCCATCAAGGCAGCTCTAAGCAGGACCTTGATTTAATTAGCCTTCCAAATGGTTGCTAATTAAATTAATTTCACCTTCCACCACTTTCTTTACAGGCCTGCAGAGAGTCTATGTCAAAAAATTAATGTGTGGGTGAGCCTTGGTGAACCACAGACACTCTCCTGTCACAACAGACCCAGCTGCTGGTGGAGCAGGTGTCAGAGCTCACAGTGTTGTGCTGCACTTGGTTGGACACAGCATGGCATAGAGGGAATGCACAGAGTGAATGAAGGTGACTGCAGCTCATCCAGCAGCTAGACCTCATCACATGCTTGGCAGAGATTGATGTGAGGAGAGGGTCAGCAAAGCGAAGGAGCCACTTCTGTGGTAGCAGACTAAGAGTTGGCTCCTCTTCCTCCTTCACATCCACAAACCTTTTGCTATACAGATAAGGAAAAGAAAGGAAAAGAAAAAAGGAAAGGAAAAGAAAAGAGGCAGATGAAAGCATCTTTCTGGAGAGTCACACCCAGGAGTGAAAGCAGAGTCACTGCCCTGACCCTGCTCTGCACCTAAAGGAACCTCTTGACCATCAGAAATGAGAGGGGAGGGATCAGATGAGAAGTCTACAGGGGGGAGGTTGGGGAGAGAATGGAAGGTTACAGTTAGTTTGTGAGGAGCAGGGAGGGTACAGGAGACAGGGAGGCATGAACCAACCCTTTGTCATCACTCAGAGGGAATGAGTTGTATTGCTCCTTTGTTAAGCCAAGGACAAAGCCCAGGGGATCTCCTCCTCTCAGGTAGGATCTTAAGGTCACGACAAGAGCTTTCTACTGGGTTCAAACCGTCAGAGTCTGTTTGCAGTTCAGCCACTGGTCAGTCATCACTGTTCTTCTGTTTTGCTGCTATTCCTGAACTTCACCACCATCACTGTGATGTTGTCAGGACACCCTCTGTAGAAAGACTGTAGGACTATGCTCTTGGCACCGAAGTGGGGCTCATCCAAGCGTTCCTTGATGAACCGGACAGCTTCCTCATTGCTGAAAGCATCCCACAGGCCATCCGAGGCCAGGATCATGAACTCTGGCTGCAGTTTGTCCAGGTCAAAGGTAAGAATGTCAGGGTCAGGGATGACAACGTTCAGGTTCTTCAGAGGGTAATCTCCTAGGGAGCGGGACATGGCCAGGATGCCCTGAACGCGCCAGGAGCCGTTAAAGCTGATGAAGCCACCTGCAGAGAAACACCAACACTGAGAGCATGGCTCAGAAAAGTCAAAGCATTACTCTGGCTTTCTGCCAGACTCACCCAAACATTCATCCTGCTGCATCCTCGGGTCCCCAGAGTCACAGATCTTTACAGTCAGGCTGGGGAGACACTGAACAGGTTGCCCTAGGGAGGGCTGTGGATGGCCCCTCACTGGAGGCCTTCAAGGCCAGGCTGGATGAGGCCTTGAGCAACCTGGGATGGTGGGAGGTGTCCCTGCCTATGGCAGGGGATTGGAACTGGATGAGCTTGAAGGTCACTTCTAACCCAAACCATTCTGTGATTCTATGCCTTATGTAAATGTTATGGGTTGGAAGGGACCTCCAGAAGTCATCCAGTCCAACCCTTCTGCTAGAACAGGGTCACCCAGGGCAGGTCACACAGGAATGCATCCAGGGCTCTGGCACCCTCACCATACAGAAATGTCTCCTCATGTTGAGGTGGCACCTCCTGGGTTCCAGCTTGTACCTGTTGTGCCTTGTCCTGTCACCGGGCACCACCAAGGAGAGCCTGGCACCTTCATCCTGATCTCCATCCTTCAGGTATTTATAGACACTGATCACATCCCCTCTCAGCCTTTTCTCCAGACTAAACAGCCCCAGGGCTCTCAGCCTCTCTTCACAGCAGAGATGTCCAAGTCCCCCAGTCATCCTTGTAGCTCTCCACCGGACTCTCTCCAGCAGATCCCTGTCTCAAACTGGGGAGCCCAATACTGGACACAGTATCCCAGGGTCTCACCAGGGCAGAGCAGAGGAGAGGGGCAGGAGATCTCCAGGGAAGAGTTGGATCGTGGCCACTGATGCTGCTGGAAGAGCTGAAACAGCTTTGAAAGGCAGCAGCCTCATGCTTTTCTGCTCCCCAGGAGGTCCTGACCAGGCCCTGAACACAGCTGTTCCAGTGCCACACGACTTCAAGCTTAATGTTAGAATGAAAAGTTCTGCAAGCAAATCTTTATGTCCTGCTGTGAGCCAATTCCTTTGTTCTGTGCAGTTCCCCACTTCAGAGGATGTGTGAAGCAAACACCCTGCAGCAGGACTCACATCTCAGCTCGAGGCAGAAAACAAAGCAGCAGCTGAACAAAACCCAAACATCTCTAAGCTCTTCTAGCAAACAGCTTGGAGTGAGCTGGGTCAGAATGGACCAAAGCAGTGCTGGAAGCAAACCCCTCAGGATATGTCAAGTTGGAAAAACAAGAGGTGAGATTTGACTGATTTGTATGGATTCATGGAATGGTTTAGGCTGGAGGGGACCTTGGAGATCATGTCCCATGGGCAGGGACACCTCACACTAGATCAGACTGCTCAGAGCCTCATCCAGCCTGGCCTTAAAAACCTCCAGGGTGAGGTTTCCACCACCACCTCCCTGTGCAACCTGTGCCAGTGTCTCAGTACCTCCATGCTGAAGAACTTCCTAATGTCCAATCTGAATCTACCCACTGAAAGTTTTGTTTCATTGCCCTCAGTCCCATCACTACCTGACACCCTAAAAAGTCCCTCTCCAGCTTTATTGTAGCTCCCTTCTGGAAGGCCATAATAAAGTCTCCTGAGAGCCTTCTCCTCTCCAGCCTGAACAACCCCAACTCTCTCAGCCTGTCTCCATAGGAAATGTGCTCCTGGCCTTGAACACCTCCAGGGTGGGGGCATCCACCACATCCCTGGGCAACCTGTTCCAGTGCCTCACCACCTTTGGAGGTCCCTTCCAATCCACCCCATTCTATGATTCTATGTTGTTCCTGTCATCTTCAAAGTCACCTGAGGACAAACAGCTTGCAAGGGTGGGACACAGACATGTAGAAGCACAAGAGGAGAACTGTTGGCTCCTGTTATCTACAGGCTGCCTGCTTCCCTGCTCTTACAAATGTCTTTGCTCTTATCACAAGCTTGCAGCTCAGCACTTCAGCCCCCACATTATTTGTCTGTCACCTCAATCTTCTGATAGCCCTTCCAGTCCTGGCTGCTTGATCTAATCTGTAAAGTCTTTCTGCTCTTAGGTGAGGCTGCATTTCATGTCATTCTCCTTTAAAGCCTGAAACTTGATTTGTGTTCAGCCCAGCAGAAAGAAACACTTTTTAGCTGGGTGTTTTCATGGATTCCTCTATGGAGCTTCTGTTTTGAAGATGCTTCCTTCTGTAGCCACTGCTGAGCCCACTGCATCCAATCAGGATGGTGGCTAGGGGAAGAATGCAGCTTTTGAGGGTGTTGAAGGAGTCACAGCCACCTACTTACCATCCCAGGGGGGCTGCATATGTGATGAGGACTCTAAAACCTGGAGTACAGTCCTGGGTGTCACTCAGCCTTCACTCTCATGTCACTCACTCTGGTGTGGAGCTTGCAAGGCATGGACTGGGTTCCGTTCTGGATTCCTCACTCCAAGAAGGACATTGAGAGGCTGGAGCAGGTCCAGAGAAGGGCAACAAAGCTAAAGGGTCTGGAGAACGGGGCTGAGGAGCAGCTGAGGGAACAGGAGTTGTTCAGCCTGGATAGAAGGAGGCTGAGGGGAGACCTCATTGCTCTCTACAACTCCCTGAGAGGAGGCTGGAGCCAGGTGGGGGTTGGTCTCTTCTTCCTAGTATCAAGTGGCAGGACAAGAGGAAATGGCCTGAAATTGTGCCGAAGGAACGTTAGGCTGGACATTAGGAACAATTTCTTTGCTGCAGGAGTGATCAGGATTGGCGCAGGCTGGCAGGGAGGTGGTGGAGTTCCCATCCCTGCAGGTGTTCAAGAAAGGTGTGGCCATGGCATTGTGGGACATGGCTTAGCAGCCACAGTGGGGCTGGGTTGATGTTTGGACTGGACGATCTTAGAGACTCTTCCAACCAAAACAGCTCCATGCATATGAGCTGGGATGCCAGGGAAGCAAAATGCTCTTGAGAAGAGCCATTTCTAAGAGATGCTTTCCCCAGAGTGCGAGCTCAGCAGTGCCTGTGCTTGCTGCCGCTCTCGCAGAGGACACAGCTGCTGCTGCTGGCTCCAGCCGGCAGGTCCTGCTTTCGTGCATGAAGTGGTGTCTTGGTGCCAGTCTCAGAGCTGCTGACGGCAGGAGCCGCATTCCTGTGGCTTGCCCAAGTGTCTACTGGCACCTCAGTTCTCTGACAGGGCCACTCCTACAGCACACAGCAATGCTCCTGGAAGGCAGCTGTCCTGCAGCACCGGCTGCCACCGCAGGAGAAAGACATTCAAGGGAGAGAAGCCTTCTGGCAGCTGCACAAACGTTTGCTGTGCCAGCCAGAGCTGAGCTCAGAGGATTACCTTCAAGGTGAGTGACTTGAGTTCCTGTCCATGTCACTCACCTGCTGGCTCTACCACCCAGGGCTCCCTTGGCAGCCAAACCAGGGATGTTTCAAGGCCGCTGCCTTACACTGGTGCTACAAGGGCAGCTCAGGCTCCTGGTCAGGAAGAAATGCTCTATGTTTGCTGGGGAAAAGCAGGCCAGGCTGAGGGAGCTGGGACTGTGCAGCCTGGAGAAGAGAAAGCTGCAGGGAGACCTTCTGGTGGCCTTGCAGTGCTTAATTGGGCCAACCAGAAAGCTGGGGACAGACTTTTGAGCAGGGCCTGTTGGGATGGGAAAAGGCCTGATGGTTTGAACTTAAAGAGGTAGATTCAGGCTGGAGAGAAGGAAGAAATATTTTAATCTGAGGGTGGTGAGAACCTGTTCCAGGTTGCCCAAAGAAGTGGCAGAATCCCCATCCCTATGACCATTGCAGGTGAGGTTGTCTGGGGCTGTGAGCAACCTGCTGCAGTTGCAGCTGTCCCTGCTGACTGCAGGAGGGTTGGACTGGATGAGCTTGGAAGGTCCCTTCCCATCCTTGTATCATGGGATGTGCCTTTCCCTGTCCCACAGGGGTGGAGCAGAGTGGTAGGAGCTCAGTCTCAAGATAAACAAGAGCAGGGTAGCCCAGCAGTCATGGATGCAGCAGCCAGCCCCTGCTGACAGTTAAGTCAGTGGTGATCCAGGCCTGGTGGCCCCTGCTGTCACCTCCCACCAGAAAGCTGAGTGGCAGCTTCTAGGGCAGCAAGAGCTGCTCGAGCCATGTTGCACTGACAGATGGAAACATTTGCCAGGCTGTGTGTTGACCAAGACTTTGGAAAAAGCTTCTGGGAAGGAGGAAGAGAGAGGGACTGAATTCATTCTACACCCACTGACAGCAGCAGGCAGTGAACCTCCTGAAGATCCAGCATGGCAGTGAAAAATGAGGGTCAGCTTGGAATTGTCATCCTGTGGTTCACACCCTGCTGAAATGCAGAAGACACCTCAGGCTTTGCTCTGGCCTGCCTCATGCTGATTTCCATCAGGGGGAGGTTTGAAGCAGAGCTTCTCAACCATGGCCACATGCATTTCACTTTGAAATGAAGCCTCCTCCTGCTAACAGAGATGTGCAAGCACTGCAGAGCAACACAGTGCTGTGGTTGTGCCTTGCTGTACTACTACTGGGTCACAAGGAATGATCTGGGTGGTGAGAGTCAGGTCCTCTTGGCACAGCGGCAGCACAGGATGGGTAATTCAGTTTGGGCACTTTGCTTCAGGGTTATGGAGTGGAAAGAAGGGAAGTTTCACACTCTAAAGGCATCCAATTGCCCTGCCCTGAGCTGGGCCAGCACCAGTTCTGCTTAGGGCTGGCAATGCTGTTCCTTCTGAGGACCTGCTCAGTGTTCCATGCCCTCAGGGGCAGGCGGCAGCAGGAAGCATCTCCAACTGCTCTTACTGCTGCTGGGTGCTGTAGGTAAGCCGGGAGCGGGGAGGGCAGTGCAGGGTGCGCAGTGTCTGCGCTGCTGTCGGCCTGCTGCTGCCCCCGGGGAGTTTAGAAGGGTTTTATACTCAGGGAAGAATGTTTTAGACCGAGGGATAAAAATCATTCCTTGCACTCCCCAGACAGCCCTGGAGGCAGAGCCACTGCATCTCCAGAGGCAGTGCTCTTTGCTGGCTGTAACATGCACAAGACCAACTCTTGTTCTTCATCAAATCATTTGCTGCTGTGGGAGCCAAAGCAGAAACAGGTTCAAAAGAGGCTTTTGACACATTCCTGGAGAATTGGCTATTAAATTTGATGATGCAGATGAAACTTTTAGCCCAAGAGGTCGCTAAGCTGACAAGTGATGAAAGCTAGAAGGATTTACTGCAGAAAGATTGCTGCTTCTTATTCCTTCCCTATGCTCCTACTACAATTTACATGTTGGTGCTTGTTAGCAGCCACTGGACAGGAACAAAACTCAGCTCTGATGAATTAGGTTCATGCTCTGCTGCTTCTTCTACTAACTGAACCTCACTGTGCTTTAGCTTTAGGCTGTGCTCACCCAGCCTCTCACACAACTGCTGCTGGTAGGGTTTGCACTGATGCCGCCTATATTCATTTGTTCCCTGCAGAGGTCACAAGGCCAACTGGGCAGGGCAGCCAAGTGGCTGATGAAGATTCACAGATCACAGCTTGCCTGTGGTTCGAGGCTTGGAAAGGACCCTCAAAGATCATCTTGTCCTGCAGGGAGCAGGGACATCTTCTGCTAGAGCAGACTGCCCAGGGCCACAGCAAGTCTGATCTTAAATGTCCAAAAGGATGGGACCTCAACCTCAGCCCTGGGCAGCCTGTTCCAGTGTCTCACCACCCTCACTGTGCAGAACTTCATCCTGATGTCTAACCTAACTCTGCCCTGCTCCAGTTTCAAACCATTGCCTGTCAGCCAATCCCCACAAGCCTAGCTTTCCTGCAGGTCCTCTTCAGATGCTGAAATGCAGCTCTAAGGTCTCTCTGAGCCTTCTTTTCTCCAGGCTGAACAGCCCTAACTTTCCCAGCCTGTCCCCACAGCAGAGGTTCTCCAGCCTCTGATCATCATTATGGCCTCCTCTGGACCCTCTCCAGCAGGTTCATGTCTCTCTTGTGTTGGGGTGCCCCAGAGCTGGCCACAGCACTGCAGGTGAGGGTCTCCCCAGAGCCGAGCAGAGGGGCAGGATCCCCTCTCTCCATCTCTGGCCACACTGCTCTGGATGCTGCCATTGGCCTTCTGGGTTGCCAGTGTCCATTGCTGGTTCCTGTCCTGGCTCCTATCCAGCTTCTCCTCAACGAGCACCCCCAAGTCCTTCTCTGCAGGGCTGCTCTTACTCCTACACTGGCTCATTAAAGCTTCCAATTCCTCTAAAAAGTGCTGTATAATACCAGAGGATTTGCTCTGTGGGTGCCTCAGCCTGGCATTTGCCAGCCTCAGGGCAACTGCTGCTGACGGAGACGAGAAGGCAGAAAGATGAACATTCAGTGCAAAGCAAACAGGTGGGGACTCACCAGCTCTTTTAATCCTCTTCCTCTCTTTCAGCTGGTAGGGCTTGTGGTCGTGTGACAGGGGGATGGCATTCCCATCCTTGTCACACAGGACTCCTCGGGAATCTCCCACGTTGGCCACTGTCAGCTCTTTGTCCGATAGCAGCGCGATCAGACAGGTGGTGCCTGCACAGAAGAGAAACGTAAATGTGGGGGGGGAGACATGAAGGAAAAGG